>RJWM01005014.1:0-95434 GCA_004363535.1 Dasyprocta punctata | reverse complement strand
CAACATGAATAGTTCTTGAAAAGGGCATTAAGGTGGTTGACTGAGAAATTCTAAATGGACACATTGTGTCATATGTCCAATACTGATTATATTTCCATTATAAATGACAATTATTCCTATTATTTGGAAGAAAAAAATGGAGGAAACCTAGAGAAACATTAGATCAAGAGAAAGACCCTTATTTCATAAGAGATTTTAAAATTTGCAGAAATGAAGATACATGTCTTTAAAAGAAAAACAAAGTCGTGATTTCAATGCATGGAAAGGATATGCACTAGAGAAAGACGACAGAACTCTAGAGAAGCATTGGTCTTGGAACTTGCAAGTACTGAACACACACCTGGAAGGCTGAGGGTGGGTGGGAGGAAGGAATCAGAGAGCTTTCTGTCCTGGAAATAGCTGCATGCAGCTGCTCTACCACACACTGCTTCCCTAGCTATTCGACTCTCCTTTGTTCCCAAACTGCAGAGTGCAAAAACCTGGCACATTCTGCCAAAGACAATCACCCACAAACATCACACACATACACACACACACACACACACACACACACACTTCCTATCTGGGTTCTTTTGTTGTTGTTGTTTGTTTGTTTGTTTTTGTCTTTTTAAGACAGGGTTTGACTATGTAGTTCAGGCTGGCCTTGAACTCACTGCTTAGCCCAGGTAGGGTTTGAACTCATGGCAATCCTCCTGCCTCAGTTCCCCAAGTGCTGAGTGCTAGGATTATGGGCATGAGCCACCGCTCCCAGCATTGTTGTTGTTGTTGTTGTTGTTTTGTTTTGTTTGATTTTTTTAATCTAGATTTTAAAACTTCTCCTTTATGGCATGTGAAAGTTCCTTAAGACATTTCCAAATTGATGCCTGAATGCTCTGTCCACCTATAAAAGGTGCTGAAAATCCTAATATGAGAATTTTATATAGACATCTCGAAGCATGTGGCAGACAAATCAGCCCAAGCCCACATCCATGAATAGACAATCAAAAGTCAACAGCTATGTGAAAACCAACAAAACAAAAGGTAAAAGCTTAAAGAAAAAAGGAAACCAGATAATTCAAAATATAGGAAAACATTATAGATAACTTTAAAGACTCATAAGATTAAGTAATGTTTCACTCATTAAGCAAGAATATGGTAAGAAAAAAGGTGAAAAAATCACTAATAAAATATAATATCATATAATTCACAAAATGTTCAGCCAGCATAGGGTGGATGCCTGTAATCCCAGGATTTGGGGGGCAGAGGCAGAATGATTGCCATGAGCTGGAGGGCATCTGGGGCTACAGAGTGAGGTCAAACTTAGCCTTAAGACACAGGGATAGAGGACATATCAGATATTAAACTGATAAGAACAGATACTACACTTGATCTTAGCCAAAAGGCCGAGAAGGGGGAAAGAGGGAAGGGAAAAGGAAAAGATATAAACCTCTCTCCAGCTCCACTCTCCGTGACATATATGTATATGTAAGATAACTAAAATGAACATATGGCTGAATGTATTCATTACTGAGAAAGAACAATTAATACTCATATGATTAGATCAATTTTACATGTCTATATCTGGTAATGTAAACAACCACTTTGAAGATAACGATACACAATATTGCAACCATTGTCAAGTTTCTATCATCCTGTTTTGTAAATCTGTAATGTTACTGTTGTACATTTACTCTAGTCATTTGTTTGTCTCTTTTGCTTTTTGCCTTTCTTATATGTGTCTTTTTTTTCTCTTAAATAAAAAAAAAAGACACAGGGAGACCCTGTCTCACATAGCTCCCCTAAAAACAAAGAGTCAAAGAAAGAAAAGCTGAAATTGAAGGAAAAATGGTACATGAAAGGGTTATCATTTATAATGACCTATCAAGCTCCAAGGAATCATAGAGAACAAAGAAAATGGAAGAGAAAAAGTTATGATACCAGAAAAAAAGGCTCACTTGAAAACCTTCCAAGTGTTTTTATTATTGCCAAATTAGAAAACAGCCATACTAATAAACTGTTTACTGCACTGGGGAAATAATAACCAGCCACACTAAAAACAGGAACAGTTCAGAAGAGTAACTTCTGGAAAGCAGGTTGGTAGAATGACATTTGGATGGTTTCCCATTGTAAACCCTTCTGTTAGACTTGAATTTAAAAGTAGTATATTAACTTTCAGGGGACAAATACATTTTTAAAAGATTGTATTAATCAGTGATGTGCTGGAACTGGCTCACAGAACTAAAAAGACACCAGTGTTCACCTCTCTCCAGCTCCACTCTCCGTGACATTAGATGGGTTAGCTGCTCGAGGACTTCACACAGAAATCAGCAAGTATGTTTGGGGAGGAGGGTGAAGGTTGAGGGAGAGGAAGGCTGGTTTACCAGTAGGCCAATATTTACCCTGAACTGGTCATAAATTACAATTTCCATGGTAACTGTATTTATCATGTTAAAACAATTTTAAGCTTCCCAACATTTAGAATAACAAGTCTATTTCAATCTTGGTATTCTAAAGCAGAGAATTGTTTTATTAATGTATCAATAAAATGATTAAATCCCTCTACATTAAAGTATTATCAGTCTTAACATGTGAGGTTCAATTTAAATCTCTAAGGCATATCCTCATTCTTAGGATTTCATATGAAATACCATGTTATACAAAGTTCTTGTCTACTAAGAAAGGAAATTTTCCAAGCATCTATCATTTCACAAAGGTAATTATAATACTTCTTTCTTTGAGCTGCAAGAAAGGATTATAGGAAAGGTGCCCAGTTTGCCCAGGCTATAAGATTGGGAAACGAGGTTAAGTTTATATAAAGAGTCTTTAGCAGGGTAACAACAAATGACTTCTGAATTTACCCATATGATTTCAGTGGAAGTCCTCTGTAGAATTTCAAAAGAAATGAAAGGAATAAATTATACAATCAAGGTTAATATGTATGCATATGTGCACGTATATATGTGAAACTTTGTTACTTTTCTAAAACCAAAGCAGTTTTTTGTTGTAGAAATTAAACGGCACTTAAGCATATTTTAGTCATTTTATAAATATTATTATCTTAGAAATAAAGTCTGTTTTTCTCTAAACTACCAACACAGTATTAGAGCTTTACATTCACTGATTATGTTGAGTACCCATTGGGTATAGAAGGGATAGTGATGATTAGATTACTGAAAACTTGGATTTATGGGCAAGAGGTGTAACTCAGTAGTTGACTGCTTGCTTACTACATATAAGACCCTGGTTTTGACTTCCCACATCAAAACAAACAAACAACAACAAAACCCACTTGAGTTTTTTAAAAGTTAGAATTCTACATAGGGTGCATTTCTGCTGTTATTTTAAACTTGAGTCTATCAATATCCATCTTGTTTGATATTTATATCATGCCTTTTACCTTCTCTCACTGGTTTAATTACTTTTTTTACATTTTACAATTTATAGTTTTTTCAAGCCTCTCATCCAACTTTTTGACCTCATTTCAGTAAGCTTTTAATATTTCTCTGTGTGTGTGTGTGTGTGTGTGTGTGTATTTCATTTCTACATTGAGCTTAGTTTTGAAAATTTTACATGCTGCAAGAAATGGACAGACGTGTGGTCTTGGCACCTTTCCTTCTAAAATGTGTTGCATTTTTCCTATATTTTTTCCTATATCTCCTGAGCTATTTTTAAAAGTACTTCGGGTGTCATTTTTTAATTTAGAATACAAAATTCCTCACTCTACTATATGATATTAATTTTATACTGTTATAATTTCAGGAACAAAAATATTTTAGCAGAGCACAAAGGCAGAAATTGCTGTCGTCAGAAATTGTAATTTCTGGACTTATTAATGAGAAGTTATAATTTAAGTCACATTGAATTCACATGCTTTAATTCCTTTCTCTGAATCTCAATTAAAATGACATTAGGAATAAATAAACAAAAATATCAAAAGGTCAAAGAAAATATAAAAAGCATTAGACCATGAGTCAATCACAAACTCTAGATTCAGTCATCCATGAAACCTGCCTCCCATGACCATATGAGCTTTGGGGAGACATCCAGACATAAACTGTAATAGTGGGTGGGTGCAACGAAAAAAAGTAAGAGATAAATTAAGAAAAATAGGTTTTATATATTAATATATCTGTATTAGAATTAAATTACAAAGTTTAAACTAGAACAATCCTAAAAAGGCTCATTACAAATATGGAGTTAAACAAGGGCAAAACTCCTTAATGTGAAAGACTCAAGAAAGGAGGATAAGAGCAAAATGATGTTATTTTACTTGTTTTATAATTCTAACATTCTTTTTAAAAATGTGAATGAACTGGCTAACTATAAAATGTGTAATAAGTGAAAAAACCAAGACAATGTATATTTCAATATGGACATAAATATAGATAGATTTAAGAAAACAAGAGTTAAGGCATGAGAAAAAGTGTTATAGAAAGTAGGAAATGTGATTATAACAACGTTATCGAATCCACTGATAATTTATATATCAGTCTTTTCACCAAATTGACAATAATTCTTTGAATGTGTCTTGTTGTAATCTTAAAATTTTATCTGGTCCTTCATATATATATACACAAACATAGTTTAATCCTCGAATTATAATCACCATAGATGAAAAGATGCTACTCCAGACTTTCATTTTAAGGAAAGGTTGGCTTCCCCATGCTGGGGAGTGCAGACAGCAGATGGTGTCTAGATATTAGCTTCTTCAGGGTCTGTGTCAGCTACAAAAGGCCAGCATGTCCGAGGCAATAGCTCTCCAGAGAGGTAAAGCTTTAAAGGGCAGACCATTTCAGTCAGATGTGGGTGACACCATGTGGATTTGGCTGAGGCTTTGTCAACTTTTCCTTCTGCCCACATTTTTACCACTATTGACAGCACTTAGATGATACGTGGCCCAAAACAAATACGTTTGTTTGGTTCCTGTCTATGTGAACAACTTATGCTTAGAAATATTATCTGATGTGAGTAAAGTGATTTATCAATAAAACTTTAGAATAAGAAAGTATCTGTATATATGCTTATTATCCATCAGTTCTGACTCTTCCTAATTAGGCCTGGAATCATCTCTTACTTCTCTACTTTCAACTTGCATTCCTGGACAATTTCTTCTATCCAACCACAGGAAAAGCAATTCTGCCATTATTCAATGTGACAACTAACACTACTAGGTAAAATTCACTAGATTAAGAAATGTCCAGGAGATCAGTAGACACTCCTGGCCATGTGTGGGTGGGTAATGGAGGCAGGACATTGGGTCCTATATGTGGTCCCCCTCTCATTTCTCTCTGGCACTGCTCTCCTGCTCCACATCCTGGTCACCAAGAACTGAGCAGCTTTGCTCCATCACATCTTTTCACCAAAGGTAGTGGCAAGAAAGCTACTATAGAAAAGTGGGGTCAATGCTATGACTATGCCTGGCACTAAAGTTTAGAAGCCTTTTAAAAGGGAGGCATTTGGGAAAGTTTAGAGAAGGGAGTGGGGAGCAACCTAAGTTGGAGATAGAGGCTAGTCCCAAGAATGAAGAGAGCCCCAGATGAGACCTATGGACAGGCTGTTCCAGTTCCAAGAATGTGAGGTGCCCCAAGGCCGCCATGCAAACAGGTTTCTAGGCAGAGGGGAGTGACATGACATCAACCTGCCAAGCGTGTAAATAAACACGCTGCAGTCTTTGAGCAGTTCCTTTCCTTCCCTCCAGAGAGAGGACTCCACCTGACCTCAGCTGTCTATATTGACTCTTATCTTTATTTCTCCATCCTGGGAACTTTGAGAAGTGTGCTGGATGCATCAGAAGAGGACCATAGATGCACTATAATAGGAATGCACAGTAAAGTCCAGGCTCAGGAGATCATTTAGGAAGGACACTACTTGCAAGTAGACTAGAGGCCAAGTGTCTTAGTTACTTTTTACTCATTGCTGAGACAGAATACCTGATGCCCAAAATTAGGAAAGGCAAGGTTTATTTCTTACAGTTCTTGGGAGTTTCAGTCCATACTTAGTTGGCTCCAAGGCAGCATGGCATGGTGGGGCAGCCATTCATGGCGGCCACCAATCAGCAAAGCAAACCCGCAAGAGAGAGAGAGGAAGGGAGAGAGAGAGAGAGCATGGAAGGAAGATCTGCAGTTCCTCTCATCCTTACCCTGTATATCAGCTCCACTCCTGGGTGTGTGCAGCACTCACGTCACCAATCCCAGCACTAGACAACAAACCAATCACAAACACCAGACTCAGCCCCATCCAAATTACATGAGGACTTGGGGGGACACGGGATCCAACTAATACACTAAGTGTGTTGCATTTCAAAAGAAAATTTGTCTTCTTTTTAACCATGTCCTGAGACTTTGCAAGGGACTATGATTAAGGGCAATGAGATTGCAAAGGTCCAGCAGTCAGGCATGGATACTGCTAGCTGCATTTAGCCAGATTTCTAGTGAGATCTCAAGGCAAAAAGCAGAGCAAAAATATTTCAAGAGTTTCAATTTTGGCCTAATTGGAATCATGGATAAAATGGGGTCAAAGGAGGTGAGGTGAAATAACAGTACCTTAGGAATCAGCAAGACCCTACCACCAACTATAGATTCGAGCATACAAAACTGTAAACCTTTCATTTGAGAAGAAAGCTCATGGGGTGCCTCTACAGAAGGGCCTGCCAGGAAATTTTCTATATGTGCTTCATTTCAGTATGCTTAGGCATCCAGGCACTCAGAGGCTGCTACAGCCATGGTCCAAGATAGCCTAGCTACTACTTCAGCTGGCAGCCAACTTTGGTGTCATCTATATGGTGCTGGTTTCACCTGAATATAAAATGCAAGAGTTGTGGGTTCAAGAAGTTTTGCTCAGATTTCAAAGGCCAGGCAAGGAGCCCCTAACAGAGCAGTGCATAAAAAGGTAGCAAGGAAGTGGAAGTGCAGTAGAGATCAAGGAGGTTGGAGACAAAAATGTGAAATGTTTGCCAAGGAAAGCTATACCCGAGAGTGGATCAAGCTCAAGAGAGAGCCCATAAGTGCTGCCACAAGGGAGGACATTGGTGTGGGTAGCCTAAGGCCCCACAAAGTTTACCACTGTGTGTCCCCAATGCCAGATGTAGGACTATGGGACTTAACTTTTATCAAGATGGGTTTCAGTTTTGCTTTGGTGTGATTCGTGTGATTCTTTTCTATCCTTCAGCCCACCCTTTTAAAATTTTACTGTTTACCTTATGCCACTGCATCTTGGGATCATGAAAATTTTTTATTTGTATGGAGATTCAATGCTATGAGTTCACCTCTTGTCTCAGAAGAGACTTGGACTTTGCCTTTTGAAAAATACTGGAAGTTTTGAGACTTTGGGGAATAAATTATTGTGTTCCAGCTGTATGCAAGGTCATTCTGTTAGGTGGGATTATGAAATTGCTATTGTCTTTATTTGGAGATTATGTATGGCTTAAAGAGATATGTTTGGGTGTGAAGATGACAAGGGGTGGATTGTGATCCTTAATTCTGATGTGTAGATTTCATTAGATTAAGAAATGCCTAGCAGATTAGTAAAGCATGTTCCTGGGTAAATTTGGGTGGATCGTGGAGTCATGACCTATGTTGCTACATATTTTCCCTGGTCCCTTCCTCTCTGCCACTGCTTCCCAGCTCTGCTTTCTGATCATCACGAACTAAGTAGTTTTACTCCACCACAAACTTTCATCCTGAGATACCTTCCTTGGAACTCACAGACCATGTATTGAATCCCCTGAAACTGTGTGCTAAATTAAACATTTTCTTCTATAAGTTGTGGGTGCTGGATATTGTGTCTCAGTGACAGAAAAGGCAACACATTCCCAGTGCTATAGATCTTCAGCACATGTTTATATTCAATCATATAGAGATTCTTGGCTCTGCAGTTCCCTGATTCCATTTATTTATTGATGCTCACATTATTGCTCAAGAGGTTGAATCTTCTGTCATGAACTCTGGCTTTCAGTGATACTCTCAAAATATATTACTGTTTCACTGATGTCAATCACATATGCAAGCCTCAGCCAGATCACGCAAAAAAAGCATGCAAAAAATTTATAAATAATGTATTTTACAGTCATTCTAATTTTACCATTTATAATAATAATATATAAGCATAAAACAACACATTTTGCATTGTGACTACTCTTGAACACAGTAAGCCATAATTAGCATTGTTAAGTCCCTGATTCACAAATGAGTTCCATTCCAGGATAACTGTTTGCAAGTAAGCTTCGCTTGTATCTGACAAAGTGAGTCTTACACAGTACACCTGTGAAACTTTGCAACTTGAATATTTGTAAGTCAGAGACTTACTGTACATTTGTAAAATATTGTTATAATTTGGATCAAAAATGTCCTCTAAATGCTCATGTGTTCACAGGTGGGGCTTTTGGAATGTATTAGATTTGGGGGCACTAATTTCATCAGTGGACAACTTCACTGATGAGTTAATAGCTTAATGGTCATACTGGGTGATAAATCCTAATTGGATGAGGCAGAGTCTTGGTTACTTTTCTCTTGTTGTTTAGACAAAACACTCAAAATCCAAAGTTGTAAATGTAAAGGTTTACTTAGCTCACAGTTTTTAGAGATTTCAGTACATAATTGGCTGGCTCCAAGGCAGGGTAGGACATGGCAGATGGGCAACTGTTCATGGTAGAGGAAGACAGCAAAAGCAACAAGGGAGCATGAGATATGCCTCTTTCTATACTTGATACTGTATCCAGTCTACTGGGATTCAGGGTAACACCAATCCAATCAGTGGACTGCCCCAGCAATCACTCACCCTTAATTTTAGCACCATTAACGCTAGCATTGCACTATGAATCAGTCACACACTCTAGATTGAGCCACCTTAGAAAAACCCCTATGACCACATGAGGCTTTGGGAGAGCATCTAGACTCAAACCATAACAGGCAGGTAACTGGCAACATGGCTTCTAAGGGTACAACCTGTCCCTAGACACTGTCTTTCCATTTCCTGGTTGCCATGGTAAATAGCCTTCCTCTCCCATGCCCTTCGACGACAAAGTTTTTGCCTTGGAGGTATCTATTGATGGAAATTTCTGAAATGATGAGTCAAACCTTTTTTTGCTTTAAAGTTGAATATCAGATATTTTATTCCAAGTCACAAAAAATCTGATTAAGATGAATATAATCTCTTTTAATGCTGACTTTGGCCTTCTACACACTACCACTAGCCCATAGGATAATTTCAGAGCCCATAAACTATCCCATTCTTGTGAGAAATATGTGTTCTAACCATGCATGACTTAAGATTGGCCCAGCAGTGCATGACTCAACCTCCTGATTTGAACCCCAGAAAGGCTATGTGAAAGGCCTTTGAGCATTGTGGAAGAGACTCAAAAGCCCTCAAAGGACATAGACTCTGCCATCTTGGTAGAGTGCCTTAAACATGCTAGCAAGTCTGAGAAGGAGATAGAATGACTGTCCTTGGGTGTTATTAGTGGACAGATGAGAGTTTACACATAATAGGCTTGATTCTTGAATCATCCACTATCTTAAGTGACTGAAAAAGTCACTCGAAATTAGTAAATCAGCACACTTTCAGCAGCCCAATCCTGGAAGGATTTTACCTGTAAGCAGGAATAATCTATTGATCAGGAAACTTCTTGGAGCCATGGCCTCAATACTCAGTTTGTAAAAGGCACCATAGGCACAAGTCCAGGAGCTCCTCAGGATATTTGGCTGAATCTACGTGCAAGATAAAGGATCAGAAAGGACTCTAAGAAGAATACATGGGAATGGGGCATCCTGTGAAGTATGACATCCAACAGATGACACTGCCAGCCTTGGACACTCCTCTATATGAAAAGAGGATTAAAAATGGCAAGAAAGTTATTCAAATGATCTGACTTGCTGAGACTCACCCCAGGTCAATGTTATACTGGCTATGGATCCTTAATAACACACACTTGAAACTTACCTGAGAGACTTACTCAAGAGAAACCTGCGTGGCAGTAATTCCTTTGGGAAGTCACATATAAGAATAAAAATCAACACAATATTAATTCCCGAAGGCTGGTGTAACAAAGTGCAACAACTGAGTGAAGTCTGAAATCAAGGGGTCAACAACATCAGTGTTTTCTGAAGTCTGTAAAGGACAAACCACCCAATGACTCTCCTAATTTCTGGTGGTTACAGGTAATCCTACTATTCCTTGGCTTGTGATAACAGAACTCCAATCTCTGCTTTCATTGATAAACAGCACTTTCCGCATGTACGTGTATATCTGTGTCTGTGTCTCTTCTCTTCATATAAGAACATCCGTTGTTTCAGATCAGGGGCAATACTAATGTACTATAAACTTAACTTGATTATATCTGCAAAAATTTTATTTACTAAAATGATCACATTTATAAGGCTTCAGTGTGTCTTTTGGTGGTTACAATTCAATCCAAATGAACATTATACTATGAAAATTCATTTGTTTTCATTTTATTTTCTTGTGCAGTTATTGTAGGAAAATTAAAGACAAAGACTTTCTGCATCAATAAAAAGGAATTGTTCCTAGGAGTAAATGTTAAGATTCTTAGGCAGAGTTTAATTATAACTCCAGAAGAAAATGTTAAATCAATAAGAAAATGTAAAGAGCTAAGTTGGCAAAAAAATTATATGCAATATTTTCAATCTCTCAGGAATGTTTCTAACACAAAAAATGGTAAACTAATTCATTATTATGAAGATCAACTACATTGATGAAGCTTTTTATGATTTTTTTCAGTTAGTGAGAAAAGTAACCAAATTATTTTTAATTGATTTCCCTTTTCACCTAGTAGATTATTTTCTCAACACCATGCTCGAAGTTTACCTAAAAAAGGCAGATTTTTTCCTTTTCTTCTTTCTTCATTTTACCTTTGCTCTACTTCATAGTTGGATTTAGGTGATCTGTGTATGGGTATCAAGTTCTTTTTGGTAAATATGTCATTAAGCTAGATTTTGAACTATCTGAGAATAGAGATTGTCTTTATTTCTGTAATTTTGCTACCTAAAATTTTGCCTGACACATATTTAAGACTAAATCTAGACTGAATGAAAAAATGTAAAATCTATGATTGCAAGATCTATGACTGGTTTTAAATCAACATTTATCTCAGAATCATTCCTTACAAAGAACTTAAAGAATTCAAAATCATTTTCTTTAAAGTAAACTCTCTCTAACATCAGTTCAATTTTTAATTAAAAAAATGTTACAAAAGAACTGTGGTTTAATTACATTATCACATAAGTAATGTGTGGGCACCTATTAAAGGAAAAATGATTGGACCTAAGTGGTGAATTTTTTATTATATCATTACTTAGACACAAAGAACTAGATACAAAGTTCTATAATTCATGCGAACCTGAGAGTAGAATTTCATGGATGCCAGAAACGTAACTTGTCTTTCTCTGTATTAACTAAATTTTTTTAGCATAATTTCTTAGGGTTTCTCATTTCATGTCAACACTGGAGGTAGGATCATCAGAAAGCCTAAGTATCTTATGACTTTATAGTCACAACCTAAGCAATTCCTAACAGTTTACTAAGTCTCTTCAGAAAAATCTGGTTCCTGTCCTTCTGACTTCCTTTAGTTCGGTGTATCTCTTTCTGCTACCTTCTCTTTTTCATTTCTGGGAGCACCGAATAATTTGGCAAGTATTATTCTATAATGGCAAACTGCAACTCCGCGGTGCTACCTTCCTAGACAGACAATACCATGACATCTATTGTGAGGTCTCATCATGTCTATGGCTATGGTACTTAGGGAACAAAGGACAAGTTTCTTATGTTCCTGGATCTCTCAAAGTCATCTGGAAGAGTGGAATAATTCTTAACTTACATTCTTTCTGATATATCTTAGCTTTGGCATGGAATTTTCTGCTCCTGTAATTACTTTTTATTTTTTTCTTTTAAAAAGAAAAAAGAACAGAAATGATGATACAGAATTTCAAAACGAGATAATAGATTATCAACAGTCAATATATTGTATATTGTTATCTTCAAAGTAGTTGCTCAGATTACAAGATATAAGCATGAAAAATTGATTAAACAAAGTAAGCACAAACTGTTCTTTCCAATGAACTAACAGACCTTAGTAGTATAATTATATTATCATATATGTATATGATAGATATATTCTTTTCCCTTCCTTCTCTTCTTTCCCCCATCCCAGTTGTTCTTCCTTTTGAGCAACTTCTACCCCTTTCTTTTTCACAGTATCTACTGTACATTTTGGATCTTATTTACTCTTTCAGTTGTAATGGCTTTTTAAACACAAAAGTAAGAAAGTTAACCTCGTTGCCCTCATATTTTCTCTATGTTTTCCTGTCACTTAATGACAGTGAAGATATTAATATTTCACTAGATAAAAGTACAGAACCAAACTCCCTCACCTAAAATCAACATAATGGGAAAAAAGAAGTAACAAGGTTGTAAAAGTCAGTTGCTATTTCTATTTCTAATCCACATAAGTAATGTGTGGGCACCTATGCTTACATTAGGAAACACAGTAGGCCCATAAGCAGGCTCAGAAAACACCTCAACTGAAAGCAGCAGGACAAGATGCTAAGGGTAGGGTAGAGGCCAGAGTACAGAGGTATTTGGTTTTCATCCTTGCAATAACAGAAGTCATCATTTGAGGTATAAACTGGACTGTTAAATGGGCTTTCCTGGTCTAAAAGGAGAGTTGACTGACATTAGAGGATAAATTAGGGTTAGAATTTATCAATAGGGGCTTCTGAGGTCAAATAAGACATGAGGAGTTACCAAACTAAGTAATTTTTCCATTGAATCAGATAGCAGGGGTTTTCACAAATATAAACCACTTAATCGTTTAAATATTTATTTAGCAATCTCATAATTGTATGTAAGTCATTTTTGGGGGAAAATAAGTCCCATATCATTTGATATGTCATTATGAATTTAAATAATTGGTCTACTTCTAGCTAATAAAATTTGGCTGATTATTAAAAGGACTTAAAGATCCTTGATGCCAAGAAGTAAACTATTATAATTCACCACATTAAAACAACTTTAGCACAGCATCTTTGATTAATCTAGAAAATGTGTAGATTACTTATATTATCAAAATGATTATATCCATCACAGTAAAATAACTTAATGTGATTCCATTTTAGGAATGCATAATAATTAATTATCTAGGTTATTATAGCAATTAGCATAGATTTGTAACTTCACTATCATAAATAAATTCAATAATATAAATTATTTTTATTTTAAGTCTATGAGATTTGTCAAGTTAAAAATTATAATATACTGACATTGTACTACATTTCTAATGGTAATTTTAATGAAGTAAGCTGTATTTTTAATGTAGTAAACTACAGTTATAACCTCATGTTATTTTTATAGTTCCATGGTTATCATATTTGGCCTGCAATTTCACTTGGAATGAGATATTTACTTAGAACTAAGGCCAACTGGGTACGGCACAGCATGACTAAATACCAGGGCCCTCTCTCCTTAACTCCCACGCACACCACGACAAACCAGAATGTGAGAAATAATCCCATGATTCCTTCTAGATGACATATACTGTACTTATAAGGACTGTTCACCTTCAAAAATCAGAATCTTTATGATTCTTATAGGCTAGGCTATCTTAAAACTCTCCTTTCTTTATGATTCTTATAGGCTAGTCTATCTTAAAACTCTCTTTTCTTTGGATTTTTGGTGCCATTATGATCAGACTCTCATACAGCACACTAACTCTCTGCTGTATCTTCACCATCCCCTCCTTCCTTAGAGGTGCCCTAATTTTGTCCAAGTGTTCAATGCTTTTCCATCTAGCAATCTGCTTTAAGACTAAATATATAAGAACAGACAGTCTATAACTGGGAGAGTAAGTTTCTTCCTCTCTCCGGCTGCACCTAACATTTTTTGCTATAGTCATTTCATACTCATAATGGGAACTCAGTAGAAAGATAGTGTGAGCAACTGTGCTACATGATTACTAACCTTAGCACACAATACCCACAATGTTAAGGATGTCCTTATGGCTATTGCTCAATAGCATAGGACTAAACTCTGATAGTATGTAACACTCTCAAGGCTAGCCAGAAAGGTTCCAGGGTGATAGTCCACTTTTTTTTCCTTTCTCATAAGTGTGAAAGTCATGTGCGGAAAATGCCAGTGTTCTGGAAAAGAAATATCCTAAATCTCTAAGATTCCTTTGATGGCTACTTAAACCTCAGAAAAGCAACCCAAATAAGAAAATTTCCATTGCCAATGTTTGCATGGAAAATTAACTTTCATTGTATAAGTCCTAAAACTTGGATTGGTTAATGACATGTACAGGAACGAAATATGTGAGACAGAGATACAAAGAGATTTCTGGAACTGCTCTGGGTACCTACTCTTAAAGTAGTAGACTGACCTATAAAAGTAGAGAATGAATCATCAATAGCGTGTGACCACGTTAGCTTTGGAATCAGACTTTGCAAATACAGCACACAGATAAGCTAAGAGAATGTGTATGATAGATTCTTTACAAAAGAGCAATTTTTTATAAATTACTTGTGAAGCACAAAAAAATGAGTAACTAGGTAACAAAGCTTACCAAGAAAAGATAAAATAAATATATGATAGTGGAGAAGAAGGTCACTGAATAGATGCCATTAAACCAAGAACATTAAAGAGTTAGTTCATCTAGACTCGATTAACAACCTCAGCAGATTCCAGGAGCATTTCGAGATCCCTGGAGAACTACCATTGCTAAATATTAATACTGTGCAAGAAAAGAAAGCTGAGGATAGTAAGAACCATTAACAGCAAGTTGAGGGTTTTCCAGTCTTGGTGGGCAGTGCAGAGGTAGTTACAAAAACTACATTAGAGTAGTAGCAGCAGATGACAGTCTCTTTAAAAGCAATGGATATTCAAAACTTTCAGGCCTCACAAACCACAGGAAGCTGAAAGGAATGCACCATGTTCCATCCAGCAGGACAGGATGATGAGGGATACTTACTTTTGAAAAATGCTGATAGCATTGGGTAAAACTGCTTTGGACAAAACAGCACTGGGCCCTTCCCCCTTGGTTTATGCAGTTACACCATATCCCTCCTATACAGACGTATAAAGAAAGCTCAATCTCCTTCCATCACAACTGCCGGGACTAAAACGCCAGTTCCCATAGAAATGTGATGCAGCTGTGTAGTCAGCTTCCCATCACTTTGATAAAATACCTAGTTAAACTCATAAAGAGGAAAACTTGTCTTGCTTCACAGTTTCAGGGGCTTCCATCCTTGGCTCCTCGGCTCCATTGCCTTTGGGCCCATGGCAGCACAGTACGCCATGAGGGGAAGACATGGTGGAGAAGCAGCTCACCTCTTGGCGTCCAGGAAGGAAAGAGGGAGACAGGAAGAGACTAAGGGTCCTATCGTCCTTTTTAAGGGCATCCCCCCAGTGACCTGACTTGCTGGCCCCAGACCCCCATTCTTAAAGCTGGTGACCAAACCTTTAATGCATGCACTTTTGGGGTCACATACAAACCACAGCACAAAGAATAATTAAACAATAGCTTGAAATCCTGTATCATTTTTCTAGTAATTATTATGAAAGATCCCTCACATGGCCTCATACCTGATAAGTTTAGGACCCCGCAGCTTGAGCACAGAGAACAATTTGTTCATGCACTACAACTTCACAAATGATGTGCATTTCACAGGTGAGAAAATCATGCCTAAGAGAAGGTCAGTTATTCACATAAAAACAAAAGCAAACAGGTTATAGAGTACAGGTAATGTAATTCTCCGAAATTCACATTGGTGTACCCTCAGTTCTAACAAATATCTAAATTAAACTATCTTAGTTTAATGGCTACATGTATGCAGAATTAAATATATTCCACAACAACCATGCTGGTATTTAGTATAAATCATAATATGACCTATATGTTTCAAGAATCTTAAAATTCAATATTTTTCATATGCCTAAGAGGTGACAACATAGTAAAGTATCATATGTGAGCATCATCTGTAAATAAAATAATACATGAAATAGTAAAAGAATACAGCTGACTATCTCACCAAATTTACAAAGTTCATTTGAATCTAACTAAGCATTTCTGTTCAAGTCAAGCTAAAGCAACTATGTCCCTTAACTGTGGTTGAGTATTAAGACCCATTAAAGTACACCAGAAACTTTCTGTTAGTATAGATGTGATAAAATCTCCAGATTTTGAAATGATATGAAAAAAAGCTATGATTCCATTTTTGATAATGACTCATAGGAGAGATGACTACAATTTTTAGGACCTCATAAAATTCATTTATAAAGGATACTGCTCTTCACAGTTTAAAATCCTGAAAATTTTGTTTTCATTCAAAAAACAAGAAATTAAATAAAACACAATTGGGCACTGTATGGGCTTCATATTATAGTAAATTGATACATAAAGAGTATCCATTCTGCCATCTAGAAATCCATTGCTAATGTTTTAGTATTTATGCTTAAAGTTCATCAGTATATAGAAGAATGGATGAGTGGATGAATAGATGGATAGATAGATGGATGGATGGGTAGATGGATAGATGGATGGATGGATAGATAAAATGGCTCATTTCTTGTTCTTTCTTTTCTTTTGCACTGACCTTAACTTTTAATAATGTAGTAAAGATTTTTCACAAAGTGAATCTGTCAGAAACATTTATGAAACATGTTTATGATGTCATAAATTATTTATCTGCTCTATTTGGAGATATTTAAAGAAAATATCATCAGTAAGTCAAAGGCTGTGGGATGTCTAATTACTAGTCTTATCATTTAAACTACCAAAGTAAAGAATACAATGTAATGTAAAGTGTTTCCAATTAGTGAAGCTTAAAGTATAAATCTTTTACCAGAGGATCTTGTTCCAGTTAAATTAGTAATCTACTTCTGTATCTAAAACTGTCATCCCACCAGAGATGTAACTCAGTGACCTAAGTGCCTGCCTGGCAAACACAAGACCCTGAGTTTGATTCCTGGTCCAATAAATAAATAATTTTTTTAAAAAAATTCTCATTTCTAAATAACGCTCTATTGATTCATGGGTGTTAACTTAGTGAAAAACAAAGAGATACAGAATGGTTAAAGCTGAAAATAGACCCACATCTTAGAATCACACAAGTTAGTGCTCGAGAGGATAGAAAACAGATGGCAACAGAGATCTGGTGGGTAGAGCAAGTCATTTTGTCCAAAAATTAATCCACTCTCCAGCCAAATAGCACCAGAAATACAGGAGACTGTTAGCGGCTTTAGTAACACTATAGGCCTAGGTTAGTGGGTCAAGAGTGTCTTAAGAAATAGTCATAGATGATAAAGACCCTCTAAGGTCACCTAATTCCTAACAAAGACTGTCTCTACCAAATAGGCAGAAATAAGACTAACAACTGCTCAGCACACACCATGCTCAAAGAATAATGGTACATTCTATTATGTAAACCATTTCATTTAATCCTTAAGCCATCCTAATAAATGTTTGCTTTTGCTTTTTTTCTCCAGAATGCAGCAAAATGTCCTGAGTACAATGCTGTCAAATAAATACCTTGAGTGCCTGGTATCAGTGGTAATTTTCTTTCTGCCACACACTGCCAAATATGATAAGAACAAGACCTTCGAAATAAAGAACAGTGCAAACACACAGAGACCCCAGTTGGGCCACCAAGGATATACTCTTACTTGGGGAAGAATAGATTAATTGGCACTGTCTGATTATCGGGTAAGCCTAACACTGAAGAAAACTTGTAGAAAATAGTTGACACTTATTTAGCCTCATTCCCTTTCTTTCTGGTAACCACACTCAGACTTTTTAAGGAATTTTCCCCTACTATTACCACCTTCTATTATCAGCCATGCATATAATCTGACACTATCCCCACCTTCAGTGTAGGTCTTGACAGTTCTCTGTCAATCCTGTGGTCATTTTCCCTGGTCACAGTTTTTAATGCTCGAATGCCATTTAATCTATCCATTCTATGAAACAGGCTAGTGTTGCCTGAACTTGCAGGCACAGACCTTCCCATTCTTTTTCTTGAAGAGCTAATGAAATCGATCTCCCTCTTCCCCTACAGCATGTTGTGAAAGAATATGAAATCTAGGATTTTAGCCATTCTACTACCATAAAATGATCCCTGGAAACCTGAGAATAATATCTGCACATAGGCAAAACAGAAAACAGTGAATTTGGGTACTAGGTGATATCTTTAAAATAGTAAATCAAGCTTGACCTGAAGCTGCTGCTACGTTTGATCTTTTTTGTTATCTCAATAATTTTCTTTTATCTTTTTATTAACCACTGTTGTCTCACATCTACCATAAAACATCCCAATTTATACTGGAGGTAAGTGGGATCTAAGCACGGCTCAAGCAGTAGTCTCTAAAATGGTCATCAGGAGGGTCATTTAATAAGTCTCAGTGCATGAAGACTGGGATAAGGGTGGCCACCTATAAGAGGAGGGGTTTCTAATCACCAGAGGCTTGAGTGACTTCTCAAGGAGGTTGCTGGGTCCATATGTATAAAAGCATAGTGGAAAAGTAAGTAGGCAACAATGTGTTTTTACTGTAAGGTCGTGAAAATCTATCTTCATACACTTGGGATAAATGCATTAAATGAAAGAATTTATATACATTATATTACATTTTATAGGTTAAAATCTTTCATGATGTACATATTTTTATAATTGGATGCCCCAATATTTATTTCAACATGTATCCTAATAGAAGAAAATTAATTTCCTACAAGTCAAAGGCTAAAAAACCAATTAGAGTATTATTATATCATATATACATATAAATGTATTATTGTATCAAGAATTAAAGTTTCTTGTATACCACCTTATTTCTCTAAATTAAGCATTAGTAGTAAAAGAAAATTAATAGAACTAGGTTGTAACTTAATTCTATAAGTTTATTTATTCCCAAGAATATATTGTATGTGTAAGTATTTAATACAGGTAGAAAAAGCACAAAACACCATAAATAATAAAGAAATTTAAATGAAGAAAAAAAGTACACAAAAGTTTACATAAAAAATACAGTTGTCTTTTTCATAGCATAATAAAATGATTGAATTATTATATTAATGTACCAATATTAATCAGATATATGAAGAGGATGGAATAGTTAACACAGAGGAATAGATATGATGTTTTAACTGTATAAAGCAATTTTCAGAACAGTGTACAATTTGATGTGAGCCGGTCACAGGAGAGTAGGAATGGAAAGAGGGCTTACAAAAGATTTTTTGAAAGATTAATAGTTATCTGGCATGTTAATACCATTTATCACATTGTTTGTATTTGAAGTATGGAGCAAGAGAATTACTCTAATAAGAATATTAAGAGAATAAGGATGTTTACAGTTTTTTAAAAATGCACTTATTCATTTCCCATACATTTACAAAGTCACCAACAGTTGCATGTAATTATGTAATATCAATTTCTCTTGTAATTAAAACCATCATTTTCAATTCCTTATCCTTAACCAAGTTAAAAATACTTAATATTTTAAAATTCTGCTGATAAGCCATTATTATCAACACGAGCATTAAAATTATGCAATCTTTCAAAGTACAAGATAGGCTAAAAAGGTACATTAGTATGGTAGAGTAAGTAACGCCACAAGGACATGGTGCTGCATCCGTACTCAGTATCTGCTGGAGGAATGATTCCAGGGTCCCGCAAATGTACCAAAATACATGGTTGTTCAAATCCCTTATACAAAATGGTGCAGTATTTGCATTTAACTTTATGCACAGCCTCTTGTTTAAATCATTTCTAGCCTGCCTATAACATCATTGGAAATTCTGCAGAAACTGTTGTTACACTATACTACTTAAGGAAAAAGTAGAAGAAAAACGTCTGTATATGTTCAGTCCAAACACAACCATCGTAGACCTAAATGCATTTTCATGGTTAGGTATTGTACTGCAAAAATTTACTCAGTTTCTGCAAATAATTTAAAATAAGAAAAGAAATAAATCTTTAAGACCCTAAATATGTAAAGAAAATATAAATCCCATTTTAATGCTGGCTATTAGATTAGATTTCACACATTTCACATTGATACTCCTTAGCCATTCCTACAACACACTCTTTAAATCTCCATTATATATAATCTGTACAATACAGGTGAAACTAAAGGTCACAGTTGTCAAGCAGAAAGATCTACTTATGTTTATACAAAACATTTGCTGCTTTAAATGATAATGAATACTGAAATGTCAATAATACAAATGATATTTTGAATATATGCCAGTGCTTAAGTGCTCTTTGTTGAACTGAAATAAATGTTTGCCTAAGCTATGAAGCAAGTCAGAGGGGAGGAGACCGCACAGCGGGGAACGCACTGCCAGGGATAATGTCACAGATTTGGAAGCTTTGGCTAACACAGGAGGGACACAAGGCCGGCCTGAAGGTCAGCGGACCCTTTGCTCAGAGGCACCGCATGCAGGTGCATCTAAAGCTTCTCTAAAGAGCCAGTTCGCCTCGATGGCCAAAGCCAGGAGTTTTCACATTGCTGCCCGTTATTCTACCTCGTTTTCTTTCTTAGATCTTTATAAAATGTACAATTTTGTTGTCCAGCAGCCTGCCATTATTTTAGCATTTTCTATTATTTTGATTTGGTTGTTTAAAATTGCTTTTCCAATCTTCAATTGGCTCATTGTATCTTTTATCTTCAGTCTCGCTATTTCTATCTGATGTTCTTCATCATTTCCTAACATATATTTTTATTAGCCATATAAAGAAAACATTTCTAACTGTCTTCATCTTTACAATGAAAAAACATTTTAACCTTCTTATTTCAATTTTTCAGTTGCTGGTTTCTACTTTCAAATTTTTAACCTATTCATTTATTTTATTTTAGTAGTTCCCATATTTA
This sequence comes from Dasyprocta punctata, assembly GCA_004363535.1. NCBI lineage: Eukaryota > Metazoa > Chordata > Mammalia > Rodentia > Dasyproctidae > Dasyprocta > Dasyprocta punctata. Next base: position 74,587 of record RJWM01005014.1, on the reverse strand, counting down.
TTTCTTAACGTTTTTCCTGACTGAATTTAAATATCTCTTGTATTCATATTACAACACTCAATTTACTTAGTTTTCAACTCAAGTTTCTGCATTGTACCATTTCACGGTCGTCATTTACCAATTTCCCTGTACTTCTTATCTCAAAACCGATCCTGTTTGATGGCACCACACTCTTTAGGGTCCTGCTGAATTAAGGGACAATTCCCTCCAAGCAAGTGGGATGACTCTGTCCCCCAGCTTTCTCTCATTGCTCTCTATGGTTCCCAAAGACAGGACCCCAGCCTTTCCAAGAAGATTTCCCCACAGAGGAAAAGTCCATCTCCTCTTACGATACTTTTGTGACATTGTGGGTTGACTCAGATCTGAAGAATGAAGACTGGTGAGAAGCAAGCAGTGGTTGTTTCATTTCACTGCCACGTGGCCTTTTCAAGTGGCACTCTTCAGGACATTCTGAGGTAATATGCCACAGGACCTTTCTAATAAGTGTAATGAAGAGTTTAAAGGAAAGCCTCCTGAACACAGGATAATGAAGTACTGTGAACATGGAGAAGGGGTCCAAAGAGCCTTTCTCGTCTGAAGGAATCAATGACTTTATACACAAAAGCAGCCCTGGTGAGCAAGGGACCACCCAGAGGTGACCTCAGCACAGTCATACACAGAAGAATGGCACGGCTGAATCTACCCAATGGTAAGAAATAATTTAATAGTTTTGGTTTAAGGCACTGAGTTTTGAAGAGGTATGGCTGTTGAAACAATGAGAACATTATGTGGAGGGATATAGATTTAGAGTTTAGCAAGAACCAGATAAAGCAAGGTCACATGAGCCTTGCTGAAGAGTTCCGGCTCTTTGCTGTGGGGAGCATCCTTCAGAACATAGGAATGCAGTTGGGCTCAACACAGAATCAGGGGTGCAGCTCTAAGACAAGCTGCTTCTAAGGGCAGCAGATTCTTTGTCAAGAAGTAAGCTGTGGTTTAAGGAAAAAAGCTGACACTCCCATCTAATGTCTGCTTTCCTGAGATTATAAATGTGACTGCTAAAATCTTCAAAGTTATGGTGTTCTCCAGCAAATGGACAGTTATAGCCTAATATATATTGTAAACAATAAACTGCCTTGTAAGTTTTGATTTATTTTTGTTACCTCAGCTAATTATTTAAGTCATTTTATGCTATTTTACTTATTAAATGTGATTTTCACTTTCTTTAAATGCATTTTGACAATGTGGAATGTAAATAGTTTTATTCCTCTAGGTTAAAGTGAAATCATGACATTTCTTAATTTAAGTGCATTGAGGTACATAACCCAAAAAATCGTGTTTAAGTTTTAAATTTAATGTGACTAAACTCTCAGGTAATCTCTGAAAGCTTCCAAATACTGTATAGGATACTGCAATCTTAAAGTACAAAATACTCATCAAAAATGATAATTTTTTAATCTTTAGTGATTTCCCATAAAAGCAACATAATTTAGCTATTCTACTCAGACTTTCAAGCTATTTATTATTAAATAAGTATATATATACAGTAAGACAATTTATCTACACATTGTAATGATTCCTTGACTTAGGTATAATACTGGTTTTATAGGTGAAGAGATAAAAGTTAAATAACTTGTCTAAAGTCCCAGAGTTCACATAACACATCAATTTTTATTTTTGGACTGACAGTTGAACTCAGGATCTGCATTTGCCAGGCAGGCACTCTGCTACTGAGCTATATCGATGGCCCCCTGGAGTTCACATAAAAAAATAAATAGGCTAAGTACCCCAGGGTCACAGGATTAATATATAGTATGTCCAGTTCTCAACAGTGAGAACAGTTCTCACCAGTTATTTTAATCTTGACCACTAATTTATCTTGTTTCACTAAGGCTATATGTTTTAATCATTTTAAATCACAATAATTATAAAAACAGATGAAGCAAATAAATCAAGAATAAGGTACCAAACATTCCAAACTCTCAGGCTCATCACCAGCAAAATGGGCAAATAATAGTACCATACTAAAGAACTTCTCATTAGGATTAAATGTTAGTCTATGTGAGAAATCTTCAACATTGTAATTGTTTCAACTTCTCAATAAATGTTCAATATAATCATTTTAGTAGCATGATCCAAAGCTTAAGAAAAAATGTTAACTGATCTCTAAAGAGAAACTAATAAGCTATTTAAAAACTGCATGTTTCCTTAGCTTACTATTTCAAAGTTTCTACTTTTAGCTAAATGATTTTCAAGTATGTCAATAGAAAATAAACTCTTAATTATGGGTCCTGGTATAAAAGGTACAAGTTTTGAAATGAATTAAGCTTTTTAAGAAATCATTGATAATATAATGGCATGAAAGTTACAAAGCTTGTCAGCAGCATCTACAAGAATTGTTACAGATATAAGTTACCTCCGGAAGCTTTAATCTAGAACTTCATATTTTTTTTATTTTAAACAAAAGGAAAATAAGAAATCAAAACAAAACAATTTCACAACCAGCCAATAAGACAGAACATTTATCAGCACATTGTATATTACTATATTCCCAGAAATTATTTAAGATAAAAAATATAGACAAGAAACATTATCTAACAAATTATTAACACAAAACTTTTGCCTCAATGTATCAAGAGAAACCTGGTACATGACTATCTTTTTTGTTATGATTACTCTATTGTTTTCAAATAAACATTTTACATTAAAAATAAAATCTGAAGATGACCATGAGAAAACTACATTTCACTCAAAATTCTTTTTCTCTGACTGTCCCAACTAATTTTTTATATACATAGATTTTGTTTTAGTTCATCACACCAGTGCAACAATGCGATAGTCACATATGTGTGACTTACTTAGTTCACTGAGAGGTATATTTTCAGTACTCATCCATTTAAGGGTGAAAATGTCTAGTTTATTGTCCTTTATAGCTGAGTAGTATTCCATTATATAGAAATACCACATCTTTTTTATCCATTCCTCAGTCAAGGGGCATTTAGGTTGTTTCCAAGATCTAGCTATTATGAACTGGGCAGCTATGAACATAGGTGCACATATATCACTGTGGTGAGATGTTTTTAGTTCTTTCGGGAAGATACTCAGAAAGGGAATAGCTGGGTCAAATGGAATCTCCACACTGACTTTCACAGTGGTTGCACCAGTCTGCATTCCCACCAACAGTGGAGAAGGGTTCCTTTTTGCCCACAGCCCCTCCAGCATTTGTTATTGGTTGACTTCATAATACTAGCCATTCTTTTTGGGGTGAGGTGGAATCTCAGTGTTACTTTCATTTGCATCTCTCAAATGGCCACTGCTGTTGAACATTTTTTCATGTATTTATCTGCGGTTTGTACTTCTTCATCTGAGAAGTGTATGTTCATCTCAGATGCCCATTTTTGGACTGGGTCTTTAAATCTTGGAGGACTGACTTTTTTAAGTTCTTTATAGGTTTTCAATATTAATCCTTTATCTGAGGGACAGGTGGCAAACAATTTCTCCCGCATTGTGGGTAGTCCCTTCACACTGTTGGTGGTTTCTCTTGCTGTGCTAAAGCTTTTAAGTAGGATGAGATCCAGTTTGTTGATTCTTGGCAATAATTCCTGTGCAGTCTGGCTTTTATTCACAAAGTCTTTGCCTACACCAATGTCTTCAAGAGTTTTACCTTCTCTATCTTCCAGCAGATTTAATGTTTCTGTTTTAATGTTGAGATTTTTAATCCAGTTAGATTAGAACTTCATATTGAGATCAGAAATGAGCAGCTGATTTTTCTCCCATGGAAATGCCTCCCCCTCTCTCCAAGAGTTACCCAAGTATTTGTACAGGAAAAGCCTAGTCTGTATCATAAACTGTGTGTCTTATCACCCTTGACACAGGTGCAGTTTAAAAATACCACACCATCCTGATATTGCCCTGATGTGATTAGAAGCTAGTGTTGTTTGGGAAGCAGAATTGTAACAAAAAAAATCCCCCATCCCCAGTCAGTGTACTTTAGTTTCTTAGTTGCCCAGGTAACAGTTCCTGTTCCAGTTCCAGTTGATTCTGTTTTCTAGAAACAGCTGGTCACTGTGATGCATACTGTAAAAATTAATCCCCAGTTGACAAGTCATTCTGCCTCTGTACTTCTTACTTGCTTATCTCATATAAGCTATAGACCACCAGAGAGCAGGGCCTGAATATTTTGGGAATAATCCCAATCAGTGCCCAGCAACGTAAAATAAATCTGCCTGCAAACTTTGGGTGTCATTTTGGTGTTTCTGCTTGTCATTGCAAGATAAGAAAATATTTGCTCAGGCATACGTCACCTTCTTCTAAGGGAAATATGTCAAATTTAGACCCTGGGTAAATACAAACTATTTAATCTCCATTATCAGATGTCACACTATACTCCATTTGTCCTGTTTCCTTGAACCTCATCAAAAGGCATAAATAATATCACTCCTTCTCTATCCATTTTTCCTAGGCCTATAATCAATAATTGGATTTCTAGATCATATTAACATAATTATATAATAATGCACATAAATAAACCTCTCTCTCCTCTCTGTGTGTGTGTCACTACCAATGTTTAAGAACAAATGGTAGGAATTTAAATACAACTACTGAATGAAGTTGTGTATTTAGCTATTGTCATTTCAAGACCATTTATTATTTTCTTACATAAAGCTCCAAGTTTTAGAAATGTGATTCCATCACATCCTTGGCTCTGACCAAAACAATGCCCTTACTCCTCATTGCTGATTTGGCTGAATTAAGGAGATTTTAATTGCATTTTATCACACCATAACCCAATATGTGATATTCATATGTCAATGGTACATGGAATGCCAAATTTTCCTTTTTACGTATTCATCATTTGAAAAATACTAAGCAGTAAAAAGCTGCTGAGGAGCTTAAATGACAGACGATGGACTTTGACAGAAGTGAAAGAAAAATTAATTTGAGATATATGGGCTACACAGGCTGAAATGATCAAACAGTCGCATGTGATAAATAAGGGGAAGGATGATGTCTGGAAGATTCACAGGTCATTTTAGGTTACCCTGTGGAACAACACTAAAATGAAAAAAGAAGGTGAAGGTGGAGAGAAAGGAAATAGCAAGAGGAGAGAACTGGCTTTCAGAACTACTAAAGTTTAGGTGCTCACAGTCGTGCAAGTTAAAATGTCCTACTTTATGAGGTACTCTGAATTAATGGTTATTGCCTTGGGATAATGTCAGTAGTTTTAAACTAAAGTTGAATTCAGTGCATAAATATTGTTATGTATGTTGAGTGTATAAGTCTAATTAAAAGTTTTATTACACTCTATTAAATTACAAAAGCACTATTAATGTGAAAAATAATGATATAAAACCAACATGACAATAGAACTAGATGTATATTCCTACTTGTCCAAAATAACCTTCTTGTCATTCTGCACTTTTAAAGATTAACCTTTGCCTTGAACTTGCATTTCCCTTTCTATTACACAGTAGGTAATAGGAAATACCAGTATATAATAAAAGAAGATGGAGTGAGAGGCATTTTCTATATTTACTAGAATATTATTAATGCACTGTCATTCTATGAAAATATGGAGTCATTCGGGAGTAATAATATACTCCAGAAAAAAATTTTATGCAAAAACTAAACGTCCGGAATTTTCAAAAACTGAAACTATGTCCTATGGGAAGACAAGCATAGTTTCGTATTTTACCAACCTTAGTTAATAGGTGGGATTTTTATGCATTGTTGGCACTACTCATAATTGCTGTATATAATTATAATATGGCCATTGATGCCTTCTTGTAGGTCACTGTGGTTATTACTATAGATCTAGATAATTAAAACAGAATGAAAAATTATTATAGCCCCAGAAGGGCAACTGTCGGTCTCTACTAAATCTATGAAACATTGGAATTGAAAATGCTTTCCGCATCACCTGTGACCAATGTAAAAGTCTTTCCATAATTTCTGCTGCAGGCTGACCAAGAAACAAAATCAGAACACTTTCTTGAAAATGACAACTGCTAAAAAAACCATGTCTAAAGAAATTCAATGTCAAAGAAAGAGACACGCAAGCACACTATACATAATCTGAAATAAATGGAAGATCTAACCTACTAATTAGATGATGTATTTATTCATGGAACACATCCTAAAAAATAAATAGCTCATTAAAATGAATGCTTACATTTATGGTAAATTCATGCACATCTTCCTCCTTAAAAGTTAATAGCATAAATATTACTGTATCATTATTTAATGGAAGCTAACTGAATATGAATGCTTTTGTACTTTGATAGTAAATCATAAAACTGTTCGAGCATATCCTTATATTACAGAAAATGTTTTAAATTTTTTTGTACACTACTTACAAATAATAATCACAAATATTTTTCACTACACATAATTATCCTTCCAGGTAGAATTTTCTTGAAGTTTCAAGAAACTGTAAACTTGCTTTGATAATTCAAAATTTAAATGCATTCTTTGCTATTTGTTTTGGGTAGATATAAATATTATAAAAATTACAAAATAATTTTAGGTTATAAATGCATATTTAAAAATACCAATAAATATCTTTAATTATTAACAAGATTTAATTTCAAAATTTGCATTTGAAAGTATCAATTGCAATCTTGTGAAAATATATATAATTCACAAGCAAAACAACAGAACAATTAAACTCCTATGGACCCATGTTGATGTCCATTTTTTAATCCTAAAAGCTACTCAGCCACTTGATTTCTAGTGTCTGTTTTGGGGGAAATACATGGAATCCTGCTGAGATGGGCCTAAGGACCCATGGGTGTGCTCCCACTTGCAGGCGGGCTCTTCATTTGCTGCTCGCCCTGACCCTGATTTTCCTTCTGCTGCTTTGCAGATCTCGCTTCCTCACATACCCCGGTGTTCACTGCATGTCCTCTCTCAGAAAAGCCCAGGCCACTCTCTAATTCTGTAATCACTCTGTACTCAGTGTCTCTCTGTCCTGCTCTGAGTTTCTCTATAGAATTTATGGCCATCAAGTACAATAACTATGCCATATGTGTATGTTCATTATCGTCCCCAGTAAATGTAAGCTCCTGGAATAGAATTTTCTCTACTTAGTTGCCCAGAACAGTACCTGAGTACAATTCAAGAAATTTTTGTTTAATGAATGAGGCAATGTGAAAGTCCCTTCAATCTTTCTTTTTAAAGATTTTATTTTTCATTCCTTTTATATAGTCTATCTCATGTTACTTCACAAGAATACAGAGCATGAGTGTGGAATATAAAAGCTTAATAAAGCCTGGGGAACTTTCCAAGCAAAGATGACTCAAGGATCCATGCTACTTTCATCGCATGGCTCAGCATTTTCAAAATTCCTTGCTTCCAATTAAAGGGAGCCAAAAGTCCCTCTGGGGCTTCCAGGCTATGCCTGGAAGTGGCAGGCACTGCTTTTGCTCAGTTTTAGTCACATGCTAAACTCACTGCAGAAGGCTGGGGAAGGGACTCTTCCAATGGGCTCAGAGAAGAGGAACAGTACTATTTCTCCATACGGAAACTAGGAAAACATGTTCTTCTTTTTCATAAAACACTTTAAAATATATGCCTCTGCATACTTACTACAAGACATGAAAGAAAGAATCCAGAATGATGGGAATAGAGGTGATTGCAAGAGTGACGAGTAAAATATTAGTTACATCTGAGGAAATTGCCTCTCTGAGGAGGTGACATTTCTGCTAAGAAAGATAAGAACAAGACAGACATGCAAAAATTAGAAAATTGACACTGCTCAGACACAGAAGACCAGTGTAAAGATGTCTGAGCATGAATAAATGTGGTACATTTGCAGGTTAGTGAGAAGACTGGTGTGGCTGAGAGCACTAGGAAGGAGAGAAGAGGAGCGCAAGCGGGCAGCACGGCAGACCGGAGTTCCGCCATGCAGAGCTGGTCAGACCACGCAGGAAGTTTGCATTTTATTTTGACATATAGGGGAAAACATTGTTTTACTTAAAGGGGGAAAAAAAAGCCTATAGACTGACTTACATTTTTAAGACATCAGTAATATTCCATTGTATAAAAGTACCATATCTTTTTCATCCATTACGCGGTTAATGGGCATTTTAGTTGTTTCCAAGATTTAGCTATTACAAATTGTGCTGCTCAAAATGTACAATAGACATCATAATAAGAAAAGGAAAAGAAAGCGCTCAAAATTAAAGAACAGCTGGGATAGGGGAAAGAAGAAATGGAAGAAAGGAAAAGATTATGTTTGTAGATATACACGTATAACTGTATGAATGTATAAGTATGCAAGATGGATAACTATACTACTAATTTTCTGTTAGTTCATCAGAAAGAATAGTTTGTGTTGTCATTGTTTGATTGTCTGATCATTTTTTATGCCTAGATTTCACAACTTGAACAACTACTTCTAACATAACAATATGTAATATATTGACGAGTATTGATCCCTTACTGGTTTTTTTTTTTTTTGAAATTCTGTATTCTACCTTTTTTCTGTTTTGCTTTTTTAAAATTAAAAATTAAAAAATAAAAGCAGTTTAGCTACTATGACGTGAGTAAACTATTGTGAGGTAAATCAATAGACTTTTGCAAGAAGGTAAACAATACAGATAGAGAAAAGTGGGAGAAATTAAATATTCTACAGAAAAGACATGTCAGACTTACTGGCAGATTTCCTGATGGAAATTGCAATGTGATACCTGAGAAATCAAAATAACTCCCAAGTTTTTAGCTTGGGTAAGTTTACAAAAGGTATTGCCTTGAAAATATGGGGAAGTTCAAGATAAGACCAGGCCTTCCCGGAGACACCAAGTTTTTTCTTGGCCATGATAATTTAAAGTAGCCTACTAAGTATTCTAGAACATGGAAGATGTACTCAAGAACCAGTCTAGGAGTCAGCAAGAACACCAGGATGCCACCGGGAGAATGAGAAGAGCACAAGTTAGCTGTGAGTTCAGTTCATTCTTCAATTAACTTTTTACTGAAAATGAGGGGGGCATGAACAAAGACCACAGGTTTGATGAGAAGTTCTCTGAACAAAAAAGGAATTTTGGTTAAACTAATGGAAGTTTCTGAAGGACATTTTCTAGGCTGATAGGAACCATCTTATAAGACTAGTAGAAGAACATCTACTTAAGTCAGAGTTTAAAAATTCTCTTAGCTAATCTAATTTAAAATCCTTCTGGTTCCCTGACCTATGAAATTATACTCTATAAAAATGCAAATTAGTAAGACACTAAGAATTTTTATATTATCTGGATTTTAATATGCATTTGTTTTATTATGACCTTGTTAGAAAAAACAATAAAAACTACAGTTTATAACTTTGAGAACAAATAATTAGCAAATTCTGCACTTAAACACAATCTGATTATTTTAATATTTAAATTTATAGCAATTATCTTAGACCATGCTTATTAACAGAATAAAAAAGGCTTTCAACTTCAATCATAGGTCATATCATAGTATCTTACTGGTAAATTGTATGTCCAGCTGTAAAAACAGAGATGTATTCTCTCGAATTTTTTTTAAATAATGTGCAGTTTATTCATTGTTTTTGAGTTAAACAAATGTGACACAAATCCTTTCTCTGTGATTCTCAAGGTTTATAAGCCTCATGTGTACAAGTGAAAAAGAGAGAGAGAAATAGTAATAACATCGACTATATTGAATTACAAAAGTAACAGATGGTATGGCCAAAGCAGATGAATCTCAGCATTTATAGGTGCTTAGTAAAACAGTTATTATTTATATTCTTACTTTTATCATTGTTAGAAGTTAGGGAACCCATACACCATAGTGAAGAACTTTCTTTCCGCCTATCATAACTGACAAACAAAGTAAATAAATTCATGACCATTTTAGTACATTTTCTTGGGAGCCAGGAATGTGCAATCTCCAGCAATGCAAAAATCAATAACAAAGAATTGAGCCAATAAACATTTTATTGAAGAACTATTAAGCACCAAAACACTGTACTGGGTGATCATAAATCTGGTTTTAAAATTAATAAAGATTATGCAAATGATGAAACCTAAAACTTTAAGTTGAATTTTATAGTAAGAATTGGTAGCATAGAATGCAATGAAAGACATAAAGTTGGTGAGAGAAACACTAACATATGGCAAAGAACAAATGATGATAAGAAAATACAAATTGGAACAAATTGGAAATGACGTACACAAGTGAAAAAAAGGACCAGGCAAATGAGTTGTCTCAAAAATCACAACTTAATCTTTCTTTGAGGTGTGTTACCCTAAAACACTAGTGAATATTTTTTCTACTACCTTCTGCCGGCTAACACATGATGCTAGACTCTCCTCTCCTAATGGACTAACTAGTGAAGACTATGAGAGAGAAATTTTTCCCTGGGTTGCAATAGTAGTTATTAGACAGCTGTCTTTCCAAAGGGTGGGAATATATTAAGCTGAAAGCCAAATTTTTTCTTTGAGTAAGAACTAAATGTTTCCTTCTTTCTCACCACTATATTTTCATTTCATAAAAGATTTTCCCTGAATCTCCACTTAATCACTGGATTGCCCATCTCTTCCCATTCTCTCTGTGACATGCACAAGCTGTGCCCACTGCATTCCACTGTGTAGAGCTCTCAGTCATGTCCAAGTCAACCGGCAGCTACTCCCACCATCAAGCTCCATGATTACAAACAGTCAAAGCAGTTTGTTACTAAACCTCTTTGTAAGTTAGTCGTGTTTGTTATTGTAATGTAATTAAATATTAACTAAGGTGATGAAATATAAACATGATAAACAGAATTGCTGTCAATGAAAATTAAATTAACATTATGAATGATGTGGAAAGTATCTTCCTCACGCCTGAGGTTCTTACTTAAAATTAAAGAAATCACAGGTTGAAATTGTAGATGATGCATTATTGGCACAACTTATGCAGGCAGTATAATAAAGAATTCCACCCAACAGACACTTAAAGAACAAGTGATAAACTTCTATCAAAAGACTGACATACAAATGTATATATACCTGTTTCAAGTGAAAACAGAACATGAAGACATCATGTATCATGTTTACACTTCCCATTATGTACTAAAATACCATTTTGATTCATTAGCCTATCAATTTTTATCACAAAAGCTAAGATTATATCACAGGTAAGGCATATATCACAGGCAGTACTCTTGTTACTAGGAAATGAAACACATTGTGTTTAGGAAAAAGATTACACATGTAAGAACATAAAGAGCAGAGGAAACTTCACAAATGAAAAATAAAATACCACACGTAAAATTTAAGGAAGGTATTAGAGCTTACTAATATTTATTCCTAGGCATTAATCATCTCTAAGCATAACAGGAGCAATTACAAGATGTTTGTTGCAAATTTTGTATAATCACATGTTGTTTGAAGACCACTTACATACATGGTTTGGATTATATGACCAAATATAAGAAAATCATGTTACTTATTTGAGGTGCAATCTAATGACATTTCTATGATTATCAACCAAAGCTGACTGTTTGCTTAAACTTTAACATGTCATGGAACTGTATTATAGGATTTATACATGCAGACTCCCCAACAGAAATATTTTTTAAAAAAATCTGAACAATAGTGTTATAAATTTAAAAAGATTTAGAATACATTTTTATCATGTAAATATGCAGATTTATAAAACAGTATATCATGTAAACATCAAGCAATAAATTTCATCTTTAAACCAGTGCAATTATAATTCACAAAATTATGATCTTTAAAAATTCATGAAATTATGATCTTTAAAAAATAGAGAGGATCTATTAATAGAGAAAGCACACATAGGTAAAATCTGTAAGTAAAATGAACAAATGAAATGCATAGTTCTTGAGGTCCCATCTTTAAAATAGTTCTAGAACTCTCTCTAAAATGATCTGCGCATTATTTTAAACCAGATCTCTAATTTCCACAGTAATAGTACACAGTAATGTACTTAGTCTGCACTGCCACCAAGTGCCTAAACCAATTAATTTTAAATTTCTTTCAGAAACTAAAAGATGGTTCTTTCTCTGTTTGAGTAATAATTTGAGAACAGGCTAAGAACAAGTCACTTTGACCATGAATTATAGTAAGGTCTCCACAATTTAGATATGACAATAAACTCTCCAAGGAATTAATAAAATATCAAGAATCTTACCAGCTCACTGGAAGTTTGTGCAGTCTGAAAATGTTACTCAATCTGTAGTCAAATTTCGGTGGACAAAGATTTTCTTTATTCAAATTCAAATTTAGATTTGATTGCATCTCTATTGGAAATTCTGAATCCTAAAGAAAACATAAAGCAAAAATTCTGTGTTAAATATTCAAATAATTGTGATCGACGATAATGTCTTATTTAACACTGAATTACAGTATATTATTATATTTTCCTATACTCTTACCTTAAGCCCTTGATATTCTATTTTAGCTCTGAAAAAATTAGGTAAAAAAGATAAAATTTAAGGCACATTTCTATTTGCACAATCAATTTTATTTTTAAACATCATGCTATGTGTCAAAAGTTACTTGAAACATTTCTTTTGTGAAATCCAATGAAGCACAGGATAGCAGTGTCTTGCATGTTTGGACGAATGTCATTTTTCAATAAGTTTTTAACCTAAGAATAATGTCAGTAATCAGTCTGCAATAATTCTTATATTCCTGTGTCTTCTCTAAATGACAGAACTAAAAATAAAACCACTGAGTAACAAATGAACCCTTGCTAGGCTGGGGGGTTTCGCTCAGTGGTAGGGTGCTTGCCTCACATGTGTGAGGCCCAGGGATCAATTTCCAGTACTGGGAAAAAAATAATAACACTTGTTTATTGGTTAGTTATTAAAGTTTTCTTCTTTAAGTCCAAAAACATTAATTTATAGGCATTTAATTAGAGATAAAAAGTTTCTGCTATATAAAAAGAAGAAAGAAATCATATATACTAGCATCAAAATCTTCCATTCATTGGTCACTTCCTTCCCCACTGAGCAAACTCCAAAGACCATGCTATGTCCATATAAAAAGAATATCTCCAATGGAAAGAAGACATGCTATTATAAATGACAGGTAGTTTAACTGCGTAAAACTAGTTTTTAAAGGAAGTAACCTATTTCCTTTGTATTAAACTCTAAAATTAATGTCAGAAAGGGAAGCATCCATTCATTTATTAAAAACTATTAGTAAGTGCATTTTATCTCAATATTCTAAGCAAAAAAACTCTATTACTGAATGAAGCAGATGAACAAGTCTTGCTCTTGTGGAGGCAGTATTCTAATATATTCCTTCATATACGTTCAGAGTTTGAAAATGGCAAAGATAAATTCATAAATGAGACATTTTTCTGAATAACAAGGTGGTACATATTCATATAGAAATGTGTATTTCATGATACTACAAAGAAAATTGGAACCAATCTTAGTATCACCTCCCAGATACGATCATTACTAACACTTTAATATAGTTACTTCATTTGTTCTGTTCCTTAATTTTTACAAAGTTGGCACCATGCTCCATTATCAACCCTCTAGTCTTCATCTAACATTATATTACCTCACCTTTGTAACATTTGGTCTGTTTTGAAAGAAAGAAGAATGCCACATTTTATGTAACATTTTGCTATTTTATCACCCTTATCTGGATAGCAATACTAGAATAGAGCATTTAGAGTTTTCTGTCTATAAATGTGCCCTGCACTATTTCCAAAGTGTAGCTCTACAAGATAAATAAATAATTCAAATAAAATAAATATTTGATAAAAACATGATATATCTTCACAGATTACTCTTCAGCAACACTGTACCAATTTACAAACCTGTTAGTGCAAAATGATCAATTCATCATTCATCACATAATTGTTTTTTTGTTTGTTTGTTTTTGTTTTTTTGTGGCACCGAGGATTGAACTCACAATCTCACGCCTGTCAGACAGGCGCTTAAGTCACTGAGCCAAACTCCCAGCCCTGGTTTTTTGAGGCAGGGTCGCACTGTGTAGCTCAGGCTGGCCTTGTGCTTGTGTTGTAGCCCAAGCCGGCCTCGAACTCACAACGCTCCGCCTACCTCAGCCTCCCAATTGCTGGGATTAAAGACATGCACCACCACACCCGGCTCATCACATAATTGTTGATGGCATACACACGCACGCACATACACACAATTTAAAATCTTCCATTCATTGCACAGTTATTTCTTTTGACCAATATTTACTATTGGGTCTCTATTTCATGATAGACATTGGTTTGAATTCTTACAATTGTCCCTAAGCAAAATAGATAAAATTCTCTTCCTGTGGAGCTTGCATTATACCAAGAGGACAAGGACAATAAAAAATAATACACATGTAAATTATGGTACATCTATTATATGAAATTCTGTGAAATTGTTGGTAATTCATATACAAAACTTTATGTCTCAAATCATTTGATTTATATTTCTCTTTTCTGCCCTTCATTTTTTCTGAATTACATATTTATGTCCTTTACCCATTTTCCGCAGAAAACATTTAATTTTAATGATGCTTGGGTTGCAAATGGCAGGAGGGTAAATAATTATGATGGAAAATACAGCATATTGAGTGGATCAAAATCCAGTTATATATAATTTTTTGACTGTGTGGAAATATCTGAGCCCCTAAACTTATTACCTGTAACTTTTAATAAATATTCTTATATCATTATATAAAGCTAATAAACTGAGACATTTAATAAAAATTAACCAACTAGATCCTATCTTGTATTTCTATAACTGAGAAGAAAATTGGAAAATGTAATTTATACCTGAATAACTATTTGAAAGAAGACTTACAAAAAGAATAGCAAAGCTCTGGTAAAAGCAATTCTATCAAGATATGCATGCATTTGCAGAGATAAAACATGACTTCTCTGTCACACAGCCAACATCCTGAAACATTCCAGAAGACAATAGTAAGTGAGTCTGTAGGCTGCATAAGTGAGGTAAATGTAGACTACATAAATAAGGACTATGCTTAGAGGATAGAGCAAGTAAAATAAATCTTAAAACTATTCTTTCAAGCTACATAATCATTACCATTTCTTTTTATTGACAGAGAACAAGCGGAGGACAAAGGTAAACTGTTAGTAGTATGCTTTGATAGTTAAGTGGTTCCTAACTTGCAACACATTGAAATCACTAGGTAGCTTTTTAAAAAATACCTACATCCATAGATCCAAAATGTACAACAGATATTGTGAAAATGAAAGGAAAAGAAAGTGTGCAAAAGGAAAGAACAACTAGAATAGGGGAAAGGAGAAAGGAAAGGAGAAAAGAAAGATGGGAAAAGATTATATATATATATATATATATATACATATATGTATGTGTGTATGTATACATATACAAGATAGATAACTATACTCCTAATCTCTGTACATTCATCAAAAAGAACAGTTCGTGCTTTCATTGTTTGATCAATAATTTTTTTTGTGCCTAAATCTTGTAACGTGCACAACTACATCTAAGATAACAATATGCATTATATTAATTAGTGTTAATTTCCTACTATTTTTTTAAAATTATATATCATTTCTATGTTTTGTTTCATTTTTTAAATTAAAAAAAGAAAAAATACCTACATCACTGGAAAATGAATAATGATTTCTAAGAGTGAGGTTTTGGCACTGGTTTTCATTTTAAAGTTCCCCATGTGAAATAAAAGTCACAGTTTTCCTTAACAGTTCAGCTCCACAATATATGTATTGATGTGTGAACTTTAGCAAACTATCTAACAAATGTTTGAAGTCGTGTTTTTCCATATGTAAATTATTACCAAAATCATATCTGTTTCATAGGCTGCTATGAGACTGAGATGATCTCTGTATACATCACATGCTTGGCACTTGGTAAGACCTTAATAAACATGAGCTATTTGTTTTGCTATTTTTATTATTTATGCAATTAATAGCACATGTTAATTTTAATAGGTTAGTAAATTGTTTCACGCTCTAATTATTTATCATAGATAATTCTGTGCTAATCAAATTATAGATTTAATACTCTTGAGATAATGATTAAGCAGTCTTGGTGTTGGTATGCTATCACTGTACTTGTGATAATCCCAATCCCATATTCCATTAACTGCTGGATCTGTGTGGATATTGTCAGCTGTCCCAGCACTAATGATAGCGCTTCTCAGTTCATAGCCCATTTACAACTAAATATAGACTTGCTGTTTATATTAACAACACTTAACAGTTTACCCCAAGCATTATTCAGGCAGTGTGTATTTATTTGTATTTGAATAATTGGACTGGTAAGTGGTTAAAATGATGGTGGTCTAGATGGGTATTGTTATGGTTTGAATCAATAATGACTCCCAAAACTCTCATATGCCCAGAGGCAGGGCTTTTGCAAAATAATTGGACCATAGGAGGACTATATCAGATTGTGATATTAGGAGGTAAGATCTGATCAAAAGAGGCAAGGCACATGACCTGAAAGGGTATATCCACCTCTTTTCCTCCTTCTTTCTGTCTTTGCTTCCCGACCTCCACAATGTGAACAGCTTACCTCCACGGCAGGTCCTTCCGCTGTTATTCCTACCTAGGAGCCAGCTGACTATGGAATGAATCCATTAAAAAGTGAGCCAAAATGAACCTCGTCATTAAGTGATCTGTGTCAGGTACTGTGTCTCAGTAACAAAAGTAACAAAGACAAATTTCAGTACCAAGAGTGGGGTCATTGCTGGGACTACCTGACCAGGTGGTTTAGAAGACTTTGGAACTGGCTCACAGGAAAAGTTTAGAAAGATTTGGAGATGCTGACTAGAGAAGCTCCAGAATGCTGTAAGCTGAGCTTGATGGAAGATTCTGGTCAGAGCTCAGAAAACTGGACTGCTGACAGAAATGCAGACAGTAAAGGACAGGTTCAGAAGGTTTCAGTTGAAAACAAGGACTCCACTGGCATTTGGACTCTCAGCCACGTGTATTATGCTCTGGCAGAAAATCTGTCTACATTGTGTTCATGTCCTGAGACTTTGTTCAGAGAAATTAAGATTAACCACTTAACATTTGTGGTGATTAATTGACTAATTGTCAATTTGAGCAGGGAACGCCCAGCTGAATTGAGTTCACATGGTTCTGTGTGTGGAAGACCCACTTGAGGAGGCTTGTCAGCAGAACTATACAAAAGGAGATGAGGGGGAAGAATTTCAGCTGATATTCCTTGGACAAGCTTCCTTGCAGTTGCTTTTCTTCAGAAGGGTTTCAGTGATTTGTCCTCAAAGGGACTTTGGCTGCCTGGTTTCTTTGCGGGAGCTGCAGTCCTCATCTTCATCGTGGACAGTGTCTCCTGGTTTCCAGTGCAGATCCCTCAGCCTTCTCGCTCAGATCCTGCAGCCTTTTTGCTCAGATACTTCAGTCTCAAGCACTGGCCCTTGGGCCTTTGTGGTACAGATCCTTTGGCCTCCCATCGCAGGTCCTTCAGCCTCTTGATAAGGCGTCTGATAGGACATTGCCATGGGTCAGCAGCATGCAGACAGATGTCTTGCACTCTTTTACATCTGACACTAGAAAGCACTAATACACCAGCCCAATTATTTAAATGCAGGATGACCAAAAGTTGCATAATTTTTACTAATTTTCATAGGATAATATATTAGGAAATATAAAAATGACAATTTTATCAAATTTATTCAGTATAAGAATTGACCGGTTGAAATGACACCTGTTTGCATGATGCTTGGGACAGTCAGTACATAAACAAATACTCTGCCTGTCATACTCTGGGTAAACTGTTAAGTGATTAATGGCAACAAACTAATTAACCTGATGGAGAAATTGTCAAGGCAGTCTAACATTTTGGCAGTGGAACGGGTACTGCTCATGGCTTTGGCCATATTAACTATGAGAATCTGAAGCAAAAAGTCAATTTAAAGGTGCAGTTTTTTCAAAAGAGAAGTGCTTGTAGAACTGGAACAAAGGACAGCATGGTTGCTAAAATAATTAACATAAAGAAGTCAAGTGCTTTGCATCAGAACAATAGGAAAGATGCCTTAGAGACATGTTAGGAATAAGCAAGACCCTAACCATTATGGTGTGGGGGTAGGGTGGAAAGGAGTAGAGAGGTAAACTCATTTCAAAGACTTCACTTTGAGAAGAAAGTCCCAGGGCACTCTCCTGGAGAATGCTGCCTAAATAATAGGTTCCCCAGGATTCCTTTCACAGTGCTCAGTCACATCCAGGCACTCAAAGGGGTCTGAAGCCATGATCCAAGGAAACTCAGCTACTGTTTGAACTGCTGGCAGACCTTTGTGTCCTCCACATGGTAGTGGTTTTGCATGCATGTAGAATGCAAGAGTTGTGAGGCCACGGATGCTTCCACCAGAACAGGCAGTGCACCTCTGAGTTGGAAGTGCACTCACTTCATGCAAGTAAAGCCAAACGTGGAGACCACAGGAAGCTGGGAAAGCCAGGAATATGGCACCTCTGAGGAAAGTCACAGGCACTGAGCAAAACTATCTCAAGACAGAGAGCTGTAACTGGCAATGCCATCGGGGTAGGTGTTGACCAAGTTCCTTGGAGTTCACATCATAACACAACTTGCCCAGGGTGCTGGCCTTGGAGCTGCAATATTTAATGTTTCCCCTACTGGTTTTGGTCTTTCTCTGGCCTCATTCCCTTCCACGCCCCTTTCTTCTCTTTTGGAGTGGGAGTGTTTACTCTGTGCCAAAGTTGTACACCAGTACTGTTTCTTTCTTTTATATTTTACAGGGGCTGACAGCTAAGAGTTTTCCTTGAAACTTGGGAGACTCTGGCTTTTAAGAAATGCTGGAACTTCTAGAGACTTTGGCATCAAGGAGAAATGGACTAAATGCATTTTCTATAAAAGATCTCCATGAATCTTTCAAGGTCAGAAGTAGAATGTTATGGGTTAGATCAAAAATGATTACCAAACCTCTCATGTGCTCAGAGATGGGGTTTTTTTGGATGGTGATGGGCCATAGGAGTGCTGTAGCTGACTGTGACATTAGGAAGGGTGGCCTAGTTGGGAGAGGCTGGTCACTGGGTACAGGACTGTAAGGGTGCATCTCCCTCGTGAGCTCCTGCTTTCTGTCTCTGCTTCCCAGTCTCCATAACGTTGAGCAGCTCTCCTCCACAGTAGGCCTGTCCACCATGCCATTTCTGCCTGAAGCTGGATGACTGTGGACTGATACCTCTAAAACTAATGAGTCCAAATTAACTCTCCTTTAATTTGTAGATACAGAAAAATAACGAAAACAGGTATCTTTCTGTCAATTTCAGTAATAGGTCAGTTAAACTTCCCCTATATCTATCCATGTGGGGAAGCCAAGCTATCTATTTGTACTTTCTCCAGATGAACTGGTTGGGCCTGCAGGTTTCTCCTAGACCTGATATTCATGCTATGATCTGATTTTCCATTTTGTTTCTTGCTTTCTTTTAAAAAGCAACTTCAAATAAAAGTAATTAGTTTATTTATCTCATCTTTCATCTTAACACTAATTAATGGGAAATAATTCAAATAATTTTGAGCCAAAACTTGACAGTGCATTATGTTAATCATAAATATGAATAGCGTACATTTTTTCCACTCCAAAGAGTCACAATTCTGTAAGAAAACAGCATAAATGAAAAAAAAGTCACTAAAAAAGATACACTAAATATATGCAAAAGATATTAAGATTAAGAAATAAGTAGTAAAATTATTAGAACAGAGGAGACACACTATTACATGCATGTAATATGATTATGCTAATAAATGATATAGATGCATCAATAGTTGTATGAAGCCAAAACAAATAAACAGTACAGATGCCATGTTACTACATATGACTACATCTGACAAATGATAAAAATTGTAAGTTTCACAAAGGCAAATAATGAACCACAGATATAAAATAAAAACATTTTATTAATTCTAAGAATAATATGGTAAAATAATTTTAAAAATAAACAATAACAAATGTACTAAGCCTAAAGAAAGAAGTTTATTTATTCAGAGATACACACAAAACTTACGATTTGTTATAAATATTTTGTGGACTCAGAAAATCTATGCACAGACATCTGTTTACTTTGCAGATTTAATTCAAATCAAAATTTCAACATAAGCTAGGTGTAGTGATACACGGCTGTCATCACAGCACTCTAGGAGGCTGAGGTAGGAGGACTACAAGTTCAATCCCAGCTGGGGCAACTTAGTGACAGCAAGGCCTATTTCAAAATAAAAACTTTTCAAAGGCTTGTGCTAATATCATTTGGACAAGATATCATGCCTGTATTTTATACTCTGAATAACTTCTATGAAGACAATATTATGCAATATATTAATTAACGTAATTCTCCTACTAACCTATTTTGAAACTTTCATTGTTGTTTTTATATTTTCTCTCTTTAAAATAAAAAAATAAAAATAAAACCTTTTTATTAATGGCCGGGAATGTAGAGCAAGGTAGGTTCAATCTGAATACTGTACCATAAAATTTTTTTCAGTGTTGTGTTGATTACATTTTTCTCATTGCTAAGACAAAATATCTGACACTGAAAGTTAAGGAAGGGAAGTTAAGGAAGGAAAGGTTTATTTAGCTAACAGTTTGTGGAGGTTTTAGTCCATACTCAGTTGGCTCCAAGGCCAGGGTAGCATGGCAGAGGAGCAACAGTTCAGGGTGGCCAGAAGATAGCACAAGCAACAAGAGCAAGAGGGAGGAGCAGATAGACAAGAATCTTTCTGTCCCTTATATTGTATGTAGGTTACTAGGGTGGGTGTAGCACTTACACCCATAATTCCAGCACAGCACCATGAATCAATCACCAATTCTGGAAGCCTGCTCCCATGACTGCATGAGGCTTTGGGGGGACATCTAGACACAAACCATAACAAATCTGAATTTGTGAGCTTATGATGATGATTTATTGGTCATTTATATTACTTTTTAAAATACAAAATTTTAAAGATTTAATACTTATGAAAAATAAACACTCCATTAAAATAATTTTTATGTGGATTTTCATCTCGTTTAATTTTCCACATGGGAAATTTACCAGAAATTGAGAAGTTCTGTTTGGATTTCTGTACTCTCATTGTTTCATTCATCACTCTGGTCCATCACCTGCTGGCAAACTTCACACATCAGTAATGAGGAATGACTGACAGCTGACATTATTAGCAAGACTTGACTGAGCTAACTGACATTCACAATCTAAGTAGGAAAATAAGAGTGAACCAAGCATCTTTTTTATTTATTCAATACTTATGGTTCGATTTCTTGACCTTTATGTTTCTTTGCATTATTGTGGCCTTAGATAGCAGAGGGAAGGATTACACTTGCAAAATGCTATTTCCCCAAATCTATTCAAGTATATTTGACTTAATACACCTACAGTATCTAATTATTCTTGAAATTTCATACCCTATAGACTATATTATTCTATATGACTACTCTATAAAAGTAACATGGATTCATGGACGGGTTAGAGAGAACAAGGCCACACCAGTAAGCAAGCCCAGTCCAGGAACCAACACTATGTGCAGGATGCCACCAGACTGGAACAGACAGACCCCAGCCTCTCCCTATGAGTCAGCGCCATTCATGAACCAGGGGTAGAGAGAACAAAGCCACACCAGCAAGCAAGCCCAGTCTGGGAACCAGCACCATGCATGGGCTGCCACTGGACTGAAACAGACAGACCCCAGCCCTTCTGGCACACAGGCTGACAAACAAGAAGTACCAATTCCCACCCACTCCTACCCCTGCCCACCCTGCCATAAGTGACCAGCTTATCTGAAGAAACACAGGCTGTGATGCTAGCTATGGATGTGAAATGAAATTGGATGACTGTGGAGCTTTGTTGTTTCACTAATATTGCAGATCTACAGTCAGTGGACTGATCATAGGTCCAGAGGATAGTGGTACGCAGTGTGGCATCTAGGGGGAATCTCCTTCTGGGGGTTGCAGCCATTGTTGATTTCCTATGGTCTTGTTTTGGAAGTCTGATATCATTTCCATTGTTTTGGTGGGTTGGGTTTTATTCTCTTTTGTTTTGTTTGATTATGTCAAATCCAATAGCAGGAGCAACTATTTCAAAGATAGCAAAATACATTATGGTAGCAATTTTGGATTTACTATTGGCTTGTTTTGTAATCCTTTATTGCATTCATTGTTTTACTTTTATTGTTTCTGTTCTATTCTATTCTGTTTGATTTTTACTATGTCTGCAGTTATCTGCAGCTATTTTAAAGACATCAAAAGGCATTATGTTAACTATCATTGATTTTGCAATGTTTTGAAGTCCTGTGCCTCTTACACTGGTTTGTTTTGATTGGTTTTATTCTGTTTTATCCTCTTTAAAATAAAAATTTTAAAACTTTTAAAAATTATAAAAATAAAAGCTCCATTCTGCTTGAATAAAAATAACATAAATTTGTTTCAGTTTATCTTAAAGCTATCACTGAGCCATTCTTTGACCCATATTAAATTAGATTGCAGACAAAAGACTAACAAAAATTAGCCATAAACTATCACTTGGAAACTCCACAACTGCATCCCTTTTTTAAAGTATATTTCTAGAATATTGCTTACTTATGCCATAAATGAAACATAAAATATTTGCTTGATTTGAAAACATAGGGAATAATGTTAGATTTATACTTAATAGTTACATTTCTCATGAAAGGATTCTTTTATAAGAAACACTTAGAATACTATTGAAGGCTGATAAAAATTGGCATGTTTTTAAAAAATTAACTTCTAAAGTTAAGTAAGTCTATATTTTTACTGCCTTGAACAACAATGAATGTTATTTTAAAATTAACTTCTCCTAGTCAATTTCATCAGTTCTCAAGGTGCAATCCCCTGACCACAACATCAACATCAGCAGGCACCTGATTTGAAATGTACATTCTCAAGCTCTAATCTGACCTCACTAAATCAGAAACTCTTGGAATGGGGCCCAACAATCTGTCCTAACTATCTCGCCAGGTGATTCTGATGCCTGTTAAAATTTGTGAATCTATCTGTTCAACTCATCAAAGTTTAGCAAACATAGCTAAAACATTTATAAAATGTATCTATAAACATTATTACAATAGGATCTGTCTATATCTATATAGCTATCTCCATCTGTCTATAACCATATAATCAGAAACTGGAAAACTTAAATTTGGGCCATTCAATCTCAACATCTATGGGATTATATGAATATTTATATGAATTAAAACATGTATGTGATAATTTATTCTATCTTTTATTTATATAAACAAAATATCTTCAAAAGAACATAATAAAACACTAGATACTCAGGGACTCAACTGAAAAAAATGAAGTAACTTTATTAAAATTGTCAACTTATTACTAAATTTGGGAGAATAGTCAAGAGCAGAGGTTTCTGTAGTTTACACTGAATATTGAAAGTGATACTGTTTATTTAATAACTTACATATTGGATAGCATCAGCTTTTACAAATACATTAAGTAGGATAATCACCTTCACCAGTGAGTCAGTGGGGGATCAAGGTTCAGATTCCGCCTTTCTGTCCCCAAAGCCCGAGCTGTTTCTTTGCTCCACAGCTCCAGAAACTATCAGTGATCTTGTGTGTCCTACTGGATGCTGTTAATGAAGATCTGTTAGTGAGAGAATTGCCTCTCCTTCCAATGTAAAAGAATGATTTGGCTTCTATAACTAAAGTTCAAATATTTGAAAGTTCCTGCTACTGTTGAAAAGAGTGCCATGTAAGAAAATATGTTATACAATCTTTTAGAATATTGACACCTTTTCTAAGCATTAAGAAATCATGATGAGAGTTATAACTGATAGCATGTTTCAAACTTCTGAAATAAAAAGTCAAAGAAAAAACCAAGGAAAGTGTCGATATGTAACAATAAGAATTATTATTAATGAATAACTCTACACATAAAAATATTTTTAAATCAAGCACTAAAATAAACTTCAGGGAATATGGATACATACATAACCTATAAAGTAGGCAGCAAACATTGAAAAGGTTAAGTCTCACTAGTAAATAAAAATAAGTTAAAATAACAAATGAAAAATTATTCATTTGCAAATTGTTAAACTGTATTTGTAATGAGAAAATTGATGTGTTTCTATAGGTGCACCCTTGCACCAGTGGTAGTAATATAAATTGAAGCAAATGTTCTAGAAAGAACTTTGGTAATATGTATCAAGCAGATTTCAAATGATCAAATACTTCGAATCAATAAATCCATTTCTAACACCATATTCCAGAAAATTTCCAGCCAGTGAGCTGTCATTTATTGACCATTACTTATAATAAATAAATACTAGAAACATCTAAATTGCAAAAATAACTACTTAATTATAATACAGAATACCACAGATGAGGGAATGGAATGGAATGCAATTTTGCTATTGATTATATTCATGAAGAATATCCTCAGGCTTAGAAAAATATCCACATAATATAGAGGATATATGTATGATTTATCTACATATATATATACAGAAAAAATAAGTGTAGTTGTATATCACACAATGATGTAAGAGTCAGTAGCACACTGAATATACAACAGTAGTCTCACAGAATTATAAGAGAGCTCCTACCATCTAAGTCATACGGTAGGCATCATAGTGTTTAGTGAAACATATTAATCAGATATTTGTGGTAACACAGGTGTAAAGAAACCTACTGTGTTGCCAATTGTCTAAAAGTATAGCACATACAGTTACACTACATAATACTTGAAAATGATAATAAATGACTGTTGATGGTTTATGTATTTGCTATATGATGCTATACTAAGCTTTTTAGAGTGGTTTCCTTCTACTTATAAAAATTTTTACTATGAAACAGCATTCCATGCAAAGTATAAAAGAGCAGCCACAAATATTTCGGGTCTACCAAATGTCCTGATTGCATTAAGTGGCTACATGGAGCAATTGATTTATTCCCTTGCATTGTGTCGGTACACCCTGTAGCATTCTCACAAGGACAACACTGCCTGAGGAGGTGTCTCTCAGATTGTGTCCCTGTCATACAGTTGTACGTGCCTCTATGTCACAATATTAATAGTAACTCTGCATGCCGTTTACTTATGTTCATTTCTGCATTTTTAATTTTTTCTGAGGAATTAAGATTATCTTTAACATTTTGAAAAGCAAGGTATTTAATATGCATATGTTTTAGAAAAAATATGCAAAGTATCTAACTTATGGATTTGTTCCTTTAAAGTTATCTTCGTTTTAGCATTAAATGTTTTTACCACTTTTTAATAACAATCAAGCTCTTGACTGCAGAGTTTTGCACTCTAATCAGAGCCTGGCATTTTCCTCATACATTATCAAATACTGTATGGAGGAGTATTTCAAAGTACATGTTCCAGCGATGGTTCACAATTATCTGAGAACGTAATTGTACATGAGTTCTAATTTTATTAGCTAATAAAAATAAACATAAGCTAAAAGAATCAGGGTAACATTTCAACTTTATAAATCTTTTTCCTACTAGACAAGAATAAGATTATAGTCCAAACTACTATCAAAACCTTGCAAATGACACTGACAATTCCATCAACTTAGATCAATTTGGCACTGGAAACTCTGGTAGTATGAGGGCTACTTGCGAATGTTGATGATCTGGCGTCCGGAACCCAGGTGTGGTGTGGCCATGGGATTCACTTCCTGACTGGTGACAGGTGAGCACAAGCAGCACAAGGCACTTCTGGGAGCAAGCCTGAGATGTCAGCACATGCTTTGCCACTCTTTTTTTTTTCTTTCCTCTCCTGTATAAAGCCCTCCCTTATCAGCCTGTGTTCCCAAGGGAGTGTGAGGAGCAGAGCCCCTTGGCTGACTCGTGTCAGTCTTGCAGAGTGTGAAAGAAATGTTTTGAGATATTGGAGTTATGTTTTTATGCAATCACCAAAATTTCAAACTGGTACAGACAAGACCACGCATACTAAGAAGTCTCATTGGGTTTCAAACTCTGTTCTCACTGCCAAGTCAAGATATCCTATTACTGTGTGTAATCCTCAAAGTACACATTTCAATAATGTTCTGATGCCCACTTACAAAAGCACCATGATGGCACCCACAATAAACTTATCTACAAAGCAAAGAATCAGATCAATGTCCTTTCCATGAACAGACCTTTCCTGAGAAACGGAAATCATGACCTGATCATTTGTGTCCCCTTTGCTAAAATTTCCCTTTTGGAAAGGTAAGAAATACCCAGTGACTTTCTGTTCACCAGGCACACTGCAGAGGGCAGCCAGCTGGCAGAGCTCCTGGTCCTGGCACAAAGAGCACACAGCTGGTTTGCTTATCTGTCTATTTCTTTGGAAGCCATCCTGGTGGTTCCCGTGATCCCCTAGAGCCTAAACAGATGCTAACCAAAATTGAAGCAGAATTTGGGAAGGTCAGGGGTCGTTTGCACAACAGCTAATTATTTCTTATAAAGAGCTATTAAATATATAGGAAATATTTTTCCAACTGTTTTAAATCAAGTCAGTTCATTACTCTGACAAATGGTTATAACAACTTTTTAAAGTTTATTTGGAAACAAAAAACATAAGCATTTGATTGAAAGATGACAAAAGTTCCAATGTAGAGAACATTTTCCAGTAAAGGATGTAATCTACTTACATTTGGAAAGCAAAGGATTCTCCACTAGCAGTTTGTTTCGAACATGAATGAAGATGTCCCAAGCCTTTATTAATTCCCTTGCCTGGCAGCATGTAAACTAAAATTGATAGAAGTGGAAATTTCAATGACTTTTAGATTATATCCCTCACTATCATTTTCATTTAAAACAAACAATTGTGTAATCTCTATGAAGCAGAGACAAACAAAAACCTTAAAAGGTTAAGTTTGCCTGAAGATACATTGGACCAGCTAGAAACTGCTGAATTGGATGACTTGTCTAGTTGTACTGAATGCTTAATATATTCTCTAGTTGGCCGGCTTCCAAAATGAAGAATAAGTGCATAGTTTTGTAATTCAAATTGCAACCCAGCTCAGCTACCTTATTCTGACTGTAAGGCTGCTAAATTAATAATTGCAATTTTAAGTTGTTCAGCTTTTCATTGTGATAAATGTTATATGATAATGAAAATATCTAAAAAGCGTCCATTATATTTGACATGCAAAACAACCCTAGATAATAAATTATTTTTTGTTTAATGCTATTAAACAAAAGTGTTGGAAATCCAAAAGTATTCAAAGGGAGGTAAGCAAAGTACAAAGAGAGAGGAAAAATCACAAAAAAGTTCAGAAAACAGTGCGCCATCACAGTGATACAAATGACTATTTCTGACAGTGCTGTGCAGTGAAGCAGTGTTAGACAACGCCTTATACAAAAGTTAGTACATGGAGTGGCTTTTAAAAATGATGATCGTGTTTTAATAGGTGTACTAAATTAATAATTTATACTTCTGCCTATTTAAATTACAGCCTTTCCCTGAGTAATGCTGAATATTCCTGTCCCGACAGTTCAGTGTCTGTTTGTCTTACATATTCCCCTGTGAATGTAAGTCTCTGCGTGGAGTGATAACATAGTCAACTGAAGTTTTCACTCTCTGTCCATGAAGATTAGCTGCTCATGGCATGGTAGCTTACAGCATTATAAAACTCTAGAGTAAAATGAACAACTTCTACTCTGAGCTATTCAATGTACTTGCCATTAATATAGTCTTCTGCAATATTTATCTTATTTTTGTTAATCCATGCTTTGATGAACATTTTCATCTCTGAATTTTAAATAAGGTTATGGCTGTGAGTGTTTAGAGCAGGGGACAGACATTCAAAAGCCAAGCATTAGGATGATAATTCAAATGAATTAACTGGTGCACATATGACAGGTATATTGTTATACATTTGACAAAGAAACACATTCTTCACTTCAGCGTGTAAGTGTGAACTGCCCCCTTTTTGACTAAACATACAAATTTCCTGCTCTTCATAACTTTTGATACAGAGATGACATAACACAGTTAATACTCTCTTTAAGTAAAAGACATGAAAACTAATAGCAAGGCATATGAGCCTCAGGACTGGGTACACAGTTGAAGCAGTGTTGACCACACAGGCTGAAGAATGCATAAATGTCATGCCTGAAGCACCAGTGGCCAGCAAATTCCAACCAATAGTGATAATGTAGGAATGTAAGCCCAATGTTAAAATATACTGGTTTTGTTTCTAAAGTGTCAGATACTTGAGTTCTCACTGAGTCATTCAACAAACATTTAATGACAGTTCTAATTTAACAAGTGCTATTCCAAATCCCTGAAATACACTAGTAGACAAGTAGATAAACAAACAACCCAGCATTCATATTGCTTATAACATATCAAGGAGACAGACAATAAGCAATAAATGTATGTGTGAAATCCCTATAAAATGTCCAAAAACACTGCTGTGGAAGGAAAGAGAGATGGATGAGAGAGACTAGGAATGTACCGGGCAGGAGAAGGGTGAGTTGTGCAAAACGCTGTGAAATGTTACAGATGGTGCCCTACAGAGGCCTCACCAAGAGGGGCACAACCGAGCAGAGATTTAACAAGAGCGATGCAGCCGGCCATGGTGCTAGGTAGTGAACAAGTGCTTGTGGCAGATGGAAAACTCAGTTAAAAAGCTAAAGAAAAGAGACAATGCTCTAAAAGACTAATAATAATAAAGACGAAGAAGGCAGTGTGACTAGAGGAAAGAGAGGAATACGTTTTATGTTTTCAGGCAAATTAGAATTTTAAATGTTGACATCCAATTTTTATTATAAATGTTTACCACAAGGTACCGTCAATATTGAAGGAGCCGAGCAAATAACATCTATTAACTGACAGTCTTCTAACACCAACCCTGATCTGTAATACATTAAACTTACTAGAAATCCTGAGTGGGATTATTTCAGATTTTGTCTTAAATAACTGAAGCTTCCTAAGGGTATTCAGATAATGGTTAAGAATAAATGAATCCTTCTTAATCTTAGCTTCCTCCTGCTCCCACTCACAGAGTGGGAATCAAGCAGAAGCTTCTGGAACAGTTGAATGGTTTCTATAAATTCATTTAGAAAAAAGGTGTTAAGTGCAAACAGTATGCTAGATGCCTAGGGATGCAAGGACACTGGAGGTATCCAACCATCTAAAAGCGTTTACAGGCACCTAAAGAGAAACATGCTGGTGAATTAGTTTGGGGAGTAAAGATAAAATAGTGTTTTCATAAATACAAAATACTATTTTCTTCCTGTTCACAGATTCCAACAATTAGTCGCACAGTTATTAATTTTCCATTGGCAAAAGAAATATTCATGTATATGACAGTATAGAATTTACAGGGCCCTTTCACATACACTGCTGGATTGACACAGCCAGTGTTTAATTTTGCCATATAGTTCGACTTAAGACAAAAATAAAAAATGGCCAAAATGGCCTGCTTCTTAAAGTCACAGTAACTTTGCATAAACTGATTACAAAATTTAAATGCAATAGCTTGTTATTTTTAATCTTCATACGACTACTAAAACCCACCTACCTAACAATACCACCTCCAAATTCAATCAGGACAGCTTCCCGGGATGGTTTAGAATAGAATGCCACCTAATTTTGGGAGACTGTGGCTGAGGATCCTTTATGGTTGACAGGGTCAAAAAGAAAAAGCTAAATACCACTTGTCCAGTTGAAACCAACTCCATATTCTATCGGCATGGTTAATGTGGGTTCTGATTGATGTAAATAACTACTTAACTGCTTTGATTGCAGCAATACCACATCCTTACCTAAAACCCATCAGTTTTTTTAGAAGTGGTTTTTGATAGCATGAGGTAAGTTGCACTCTTAATATCTGTACTGTATGATACATTTGCCTTTTATTCATTTGTTACACATGGGTCACAATTTTTTAATATTTCACTAGTTTTTCAATATTTCATTTATGACAGATGGTCTAAGGTTAGCTAAAAATTTTTTGGCCTGCCTAGCCGCTGACACTGGAAACGAACCATCAGAAAGCAATGTATACATCCATATATACACTTACATACATGTACATATACTTGTACGTGTGTATATCTATATCCATATTTGTTCATTAAACACTGAACTTCTCCAGTGTTTGTGTTTGTCCTTCTAGCCCCAGTGTATATTTGTTGGCTTCATCTAACTCTACCTAGATTTTCTCTATGTACCTCATTAGCACTAAGCATGTTTTTCCTATCTAAAAGTTTTTTCTGTGTGGTCCAAGTGTTGGGATAGGGCCCCAGCATTAAAAAGGTGGCACAAGAAAAAGGCTTAGGCAGAAGCCCACATATAAGGAGAGACAGAAGGGCTTCTGGAAGGGACCGCGGGCTCCCCAGCCTGCAGAGGTTAGTTGGGTAGTCTATCATCATGAAAAATTTAGCTCCTCATCTAAGCGTTGCAGAGATGGAAATCTGTGTAGACAGAGCTCACAGCATGAAGATAGGAAAGGGCATTCACATTCTCCTCTAGGACCATGTTCATTTCCATGGCAGCCAGGGTTTACTCCATTCATCTTGAGTTAATTTTTGCATATCCTGGAAAAACATGTGGTCATTGTGCTGCTTTTAAATCTTCAACAGAGGCTCAGCATGTACTTGTGCTTCTCTTTGGCCAAATCAGGGAAGTGGCCCACATCAAGCAGAGAACCATCATGCAGTTGAAATAGATGAATAAGGAGAGTTAAGTGTATGAGCCCTGCAGATGCAAATTGACCAGGTTATGATGGTGGCCTCCACATCTGTAGGATAATTCTGATCTGTCTGGGAGTATAAAGTTGGTCCGTAATAAGCGGTTAATCCAAAAAGTGGCATTAGCTGATCCTGGAAACAGGAGATAGAGAAAAGGATAGAGATTGGAATAGTCAGAAGTTGGAAGAGAAAAGATTTCCAGGTATATTTGATTCAAACACTGTGGAAGCAAGAGACAGCTCAGAGGAACCCCTGGGCATGTTGCCTTGGTTTGAAAAATTTCACCCAAATCAGTTCTACTTTTTCATTCATGATCATGAGTAACGGCAACTTTTTAGCCATATTTTTAATCTTTCTAAACCACAAGTTTAGAATCCCTCCCTCTCTCTGCATTCATGTTCTTCCTTTTGATTACAGGTTTTATTGTTTTCCACAAGATAGGGCTGAAGTTTTTATCATGTCTTCCTCACACAAAATGACGTTAGAAGACGTACATAGCCATAGATCATACCTCTAAGGATTTCCAGCAATGACTCCCTATTATCCACATGATAAAGTTTAAATTTCTAAGAGTGGTCTATGAGGCCATCCAAGGAGAATGACCAAAGCCTATTTCTCTAATGCCATCTTAAACTGTTTTCCTAAATATACACCCTACCACTAAGCCAAGCCACATTTCTTCTTCCTTTATTTCATACCTGTTATTTATATGGAACTGATAGCAGATGCCACATAAATATCACAAGCACACAATTCTTACAATATTTGGTGGTGTTGGTTTAGCTAAACCAGGGCTCCAGTTCAAAGGAGTCAGCAACAGTTGGAAAGAGAGGGGGACGGAGAGAGAGAGACAAAGAGAGAGATTCTTTCAGAACAGAGTATCATATTTTTATAAATTCGCAGGAGTGGATTAAAATGGATAATTTCCATTGACCAGGGAAAATGTTCCAGATGTTTCCTAGAGACTTGAATTTTCATGTAGCTGGCACCATAATCTTGTGTAAAATATCCCAGCCTTTTGGTATGGATTCTATGACAGGGCCCATATTATAGTATTGGATAACACTTTTTATTTTGGATAGTAGATTTTTAAATGAGCAACATATTTGTCTGAAGAGTAGAGCAGAATCTGCCCCAAAGGTTAAGACCACAAAGGAACAGACACAATATGAAGACATAGATGCTAAACTTTTATGCCACTATAATCATCAGATATCTGCAAGTGCAAGTAAGCAGTTTCTAGTATACCAAAAGCAACCTCTGTGTCCCTGAGAATAACCTGGCAGCTTTTATCACACCCTCCCCATCAGAGGTACCAACTACAGCAAAGCTAGTAGCAAACCAAGAATAGTATTAGTTTGTGACCTCCAAAATTAGTGGTTCTTAAATTGACTAAGAGCAAGTGAACCTACAAGGTAATTTAGGTACAGTATTTCATTGATAAGATTCATGCAAATGTTATGCCTCTGTGGTTTCATCACGGTCTCACCATGATTCTATTGAAGCAGCATGAGGGTAAAGAAACAACAGGCCATGCTACAATGCATAACAATTTACTGTGCCCAAGGGTTTATTTCGTCATCCCAGCTTTTTGTGTCACCTCAACAGTCCACCTCAAAACTGTACTTTTTACACAGCATTGCATCTGTGCCAATATATAGTCTCTCCCATCGATTCTGAGCTGCCAGCAAACACAGATAGGATGTTGCCTCCATCTCTCCAGTATCATATTTTACACATAGTAGTCACTTTGTAAATATCTATTCAGTGAAGAAATGCCCCCTCTCTCAAGTCAACATGTTATTTATATTTCATTCATAGAACAGAGTCAACATATTCCTCCAAGGTAGAAATAAATAAAAATAAGATTATGATTTATATCTTTGTACAGGGACTTACATAAAAATCATATTTCCTTAATTCAGTCACTAGGTGGTAAATTCTATAAAAGACTGGCCAGAGACATTATTCAATTTTGTTCTATAGATTGATAATAAGTGTCAAAGATTTAGTGGCCCTAAAAAGGCACTTACTGATTTATTATGGGCAGTTTGTAATATTATGTAAATATGATTTTTAACTTGCCATGTTTGTACTTTAGTAATACATTTCAGAGATTCAGATTCAAATTCTATCTTTTGGCTTTATCCATATACACATATGTCAAGTTTACTATGCATTCAATACAAAAGCAAGGCTTACAAAATAACAGTTCAAGAATATCAGCATTTCAGCAATGGCAAACATCTGTCTTATAGTCAAAATCGGCTCAACACTTTGCCAAAGTATTGCTTCATTTCTATTTGTAACTCTCAATATTAGAAGGTATATACATGAATAAATCACATTTATCTAGAGCCGTGTAATTTTCATCCAGTGAAACAACTGAGAAGAAGAAGGGACCCTGTTATGGATCTACCTTGATATAAAGACACTAGTTTTGTTCTAGGGATACAGAAAATTAATTGCAAGCTCATGAAAACAACTGCCTTGCAAACAAACAACATGAATTAATTAAAGAATTTGGATTCTTAGAAAATCAAAACTCAGTCCTGCAGACATCTTCAGAGAGAAAGAAGGGGATAGAATTAAGAAACGGAAAATTCAAATAAAAACAGAGACTATCAGAGAGTAAAAACAGGTAAGCCTGAAAACTGAAAGGTTGAGTGGCAGAACACCACGAAGGAATGACCAGGTCAGACTTTAACAATTAGACTTTACTACAGAGTACACTAAAATCTTTGAGTAAGATGATTCTAGAAAATGGACTGTGTTTTTCAACAAAAACATACTATTTTAAATTTTTCAATGCGGAATAAATTTTAATAATTATAAAAGTTTAAGCTTATAAATTATTCTTCCTTAAAGCTGAAGAAATGCCTAGAGGGAGTCAGGCATTGAGAGTTAATTTTCACCTGAAGCTCTGGCTATAGTAAGATGATCCTGGTGGAGAAAGCTGAGTTGAAACAAAAAAGAGCTAAAGGCAAGCCAAGAGATAGGCTTGGGTAAAAACTCCAGGCAATGAGTTGAGAGTTTGAGGACTCTGTCCAGGCATTAGAGGGATCTAGCAATCAACTTCACCTACAAGAGGTGAAGGGGAACTTGAATCAACTCAACCACTATCTTGGTTACTCTTACTTTTGTCTTATTGCTGGGACAAAACACCTGACACCCAAAATTAGGGAAGGAAAGGTTTATTTATCTTACAGTTTCTGGAGGTTACAGTCCATAATCAGCTGGCTCCAAGGCAGGGTGGCATGGCAATGGGGGCAACACTTCAAGGCAATAGCCAGAGCAAAAAGGGACAAAAGCAAGCCTCTTCTCCTCCCTTATATTGTACACAGGCCACCCCCTCCCTCCAGGGTTGGTGTAGCTTCACAAATATCCTTGCCTCCCTTTGCACAGGATGAGGATATTTACAAAGTAAGAACCCTGGCTCCCTGCTGAGTCTCTCAGTTAAAATTCTGACCTTCTCAAATTGACACAATGAACAGGTAACTGCTTGTGCTCTACACCCCAGGATTTAGAGCTGCTGAGTTACTTAATTAAGCTTCTAGACTTTTCAATTTGACACAATGTATAAACCATAACAACCACTAATTGAATTAAAATAATATGGAATAGATAGTTTTTTCAGCAAAGTTGCTTACAACATGCCAGTTTAAGTACTCTTTAGAAGGAAGTATCACTTTTGAACCTCAAATTAGCCTTGTGCTTCTGAAAAAAATGGCATCTGATACTCAGTAGTCACAAACAAAACCAAAAAAAAAGCACATGAAATGTAAGATAGCGTTACTAAAACCCAAGAAAAATTACAGACATCATAACTTTGTCCATGGGTAATAGAGATAATGGAAAAAACACACTCTGTGAACTGAAAGATTAAGACAAAGAAAACAACCTGATGGACATAGGAACTGGCTGGAAAACATAGAAAATAATGTAAGATGCAAACAGAATAAAGTTGAAGAGTCTGAAAACTACATAGGAGGCCCAGATGGGAATAGAAAGAAGATTAGGAAGAAATAAAATTTGAGAAGGTAATAGCTGAGAATTTTCCAAACTGATAAATGACATCAATGGAAATTTTTTAAATATGACAAAGTGCATGCAGTATATATATGAAGAGAAAATAATACTTAGGTCTATCATAATGTAACTGCTGAAAATCAAAGATAAGGAGAATAAAACCAGCTAAAGGGAAATACAGATATATTGCATTCAGAGGAACAGTAGGAGTAATACCCAACTTTTTAATCAAACAAGGTAAGCCATAAGATGATAAAATAATATTGAAAGAAATATTTCCCAATCAAAAGCTGTGTTCTCCGTGAAACCATATTTCAAAGCTGAAGGGTCGTTTTTTTTTTAACATTTTCAGAAAAAAATGCACTGCCGAAAGTGTTATGAGTTAGGCAGAAAACCTTTTTTGGAAGGTGCATCTAATTTTTTTTTTTATTTTAAAGAGAAAACAACAGAAAAAACAAAAAGCAAACAAACAATTAAAAATAGCAAAAGAAAAATGATGACAAAAAAACAATGGTGATATAGGATTTCAGAACAAGATGATAGGAATTTCACAATGTGTATTATATTGCATGTTGTTATCCTCAAAGTAATTGCTCAGGCTACGAGCCATGGGCATGCAAGACTGATCAAAGAATATACTTTTCCTCTGAGCAGTTTCTTTCCCTTTTACAATATCTATTGTAACTTCTGGATCTTATTTACTCTTTCAGTTTTTTACATTAGAAAGACAATATAGTGTTTACACATGCAAGTCTGATTTATTTCACTTATGAGTATGGTTTTGCATCCATTTACCTATAAAAGCCTCAAGTTTATTGTTCTTTATGGCTGAGTAGTATGCCACTTTTATGTAGTATAAAAATACCACATCATTTTTATCCACTCCTCAGTTCATGGACATTTGGGTTGCTTCCAAGATTTAGCTATTACAAATTATGCTGCTATAGACAGGGGTGCACATATATTGCTGTGTTATAATGTTATCAGTTCTTCTAAGAAAATACCCTGAAGGGTAATAACTAGGTTGAATGAAACCTCTAACCCTAGTTTTCTGAGGAATCTCCACACTGATGTCCACAGTGGTAATGCCAGTCTACACTTCCACCAATAGTGGAGAAGTGTTCTTTTTTCCTCACAGCCTTGCCAGCATTTGCTATTGGTTAAGTTCTTAATGTTAGCCATTCTTTATGGAGTGAGATGATATCTCAGTGTTGTTTTAATTTGCATTTCTCAAATGACTAATGATGTTGAACATTTTTTCATATATTTATTTGCCATTTGTATTTCTTCACCTGAGAATTATGTTTTCATCTCAGATGCTCATTTTTGGACTGGGTGTTTAAATATGGGGAGCCTGACTTTTTTCAATTCTTTATACATTCTAGATAAAAGTCCTTTGAGGGACAGTTGGCAAAAATCCTTTAAGTGTTATGTAGAATGTTTCAATTTTAGAATTTTAAAATAGAAATACTGCTTTATTAAAATAATATGATGAATATTTGAAAACATCAAAAGTAAAGATAGACCATTGAAATTAATACAGAAAATGCTCCCTTTTCTATTCCATGAAACTACTATAGACTTCATAGCAAGAGAGAAAAAGTTGTCAGTGGTAAGCCCTGTCCTCTATTTCTCCACAGGTAATTTAAACCAAACATCTGAAGAATTCCAGGACATATACAATATTTTAATACTAAAGTATTAGGGGCTGCAGTACAGCTAGGGAGAGGGAGAGGCAAAAAGATCAAGAAATAGAACAATAAAGGGAAAAAAGGAAAAACATATGTGGAAAGAGAATGGAAAATAAATTTTAAATTCTGTCAGTGATACTCTGCCTGAGTTTTTTTATATATAGAAGCTCCCCTGTTTTGCTAGGAGATGTCTTGGACACAACTGCATACAACATAAAATCTAGCTGTCTGATTTCAGTGATGCTTCTCCTGGTACGTTTACAGTCTTCCCAAACAGCCAGTTAACTATCTTGGACTCCCTTCACCCACTCCAGTTGGCAGTGGAGGTGAGAGAGGAACAGGGTGCTACCTTCCCCAAGCCAGCCCCATTCCACAGATCCCACTGCGTGTTTCTTATGCAAGTTGACACAGTTAACTATCAAAGGTGTCTCACAGAAACGATTATAAAAGGTACTTTTTCTAAGTATCTTATTCTCCAAAAATTTTCCTACACACCCCATCATCTCCTTCACCATAATTCCTCATGTCATTAATATTACAAATCCGGAAGGCAGCATTACACTGATGATATTGGAAAAGCTAAAGATTCTCATTTTGCTTTTCAGCATATACAAGGTTAGTGTTAAACATTCAGTATGGTAATTTATTATTATAATATGCTAAAAATACGCTGTCACTGAGGAATTGTAGTTTTGGAGTCAGCTCTGATTTCAAATTCCAGCTCTCTCACTTAATAGCTCTTTATATTCTTCCACTCAAAAATCACTTACTATTATGATCTAGAGAATATGAGACACTGGAGATAAAGCAATGCAGTAAAAGACATAGGTTTCCTGCTCTCTCAGAGTTAAAAAAACAGGAAACAGGCATTAATCATGAGTGATAAAGCAATGTTCTAAGAAGAAAAGAAACAAGTATTTAGGTTCAATAAGAAAATGAATACGAAAAGAACCTGACCTAGAACAAATGGTCAGGGAAAACTCTGAGGAAAATAAGGCTTGAATTGATATCTGAAGGACACATAGGAATTAGTGAGCCTGAAATCCATTAATTCAAAAAGATATCTTCAAAGGAAACTCAAATGCTGGTATTTTGATGGTGTATTTTTCAGGTGCTGTTATTAACAATAGAAACATGACTACTAGCAAAAGAAATGTTATCAGTCTAGTTGATATACTACCCTATCTTTCAAGAGCAGTTGTGTTTGAGCACAGGCAAAGACCCAGCCTCAAGGAAGGGCACAATGCACCAGAGGACCTGACAGAAGGACCAAAAAAGCCAATGGGGAAATCACCAACACAGTGAAAAGGCAAGCCATGGAATGGGAAAAGAATCCTGTTCCTCAGACAAAAGACTTCTATCTAGAACATACAAAGAATTTAAAAAAATCAGGCCCCCAAAATTCAAAGACCCAATCCAAAAATGGGCATCTGAGATGAACACGCACTTCTCAGATGAAGAAATACAAATGGTAAGTAAATACATGAAGAAATGCTTGACATCACCGGTCATTCGAGAAATGCAAATTAAAACAACACTGAGATTCCATCTCATTACAGAAAGAATTGTTGCCATCAAGAAATCAACCGATCACAATGGTTGGTGGGGATGTGGGGAGAAAGGAACATTTCTCCACTGTTGGTGGGAATGTAGACTGCTACATACAACCACTGTGGAAATCAGCATGGAGATTCCTCAGAAAACTAGGTTTGAAGGTCCCATTCAATCCACCTGTTCCCCTTCTGAGTATTTTCCCAGAAGAACTGAAAACATCATGCCACAGGAATATATGTGAACCCATGTTTATAGCTGTACAATTCATAATAACTAAATCCTGGAAACAACCCAAATGTCCATCAACTACAAAATGAATAAAAAAGATGTGGTACTTTTATACAATGGAGTGTTACTCAGCTATAAAGAAGGACAAATTCGAGGCTTTTATAGGTGAGTGAAATAAACCAGACTCACATATGTAAACATCGCACTGTCCCCTAATGTAAAAGAAACTGAAAGGGTTAATAGGGTCCAAAAGGTACAACAGATATTGTAAAAGTGAAAGAGAAAGAAACTGCTTGAAAGGAAAAAACAACTGGGATGAAGGAAAGGGGAAAAGAATATATATATATATAAAATATATACAAGATACATAATTATACTACTAATGTCTGTTAGTTCATCAAAAAGAATGGTTGTGCTTTCAGTGTTTGATCAGTTTTTCATGCCTATATGTTGTAACCTGAGCAACTACTTTGAATATGACAATACCCAATATAACAATCATTGATAATCTACTATTATGTTGTTTTGAAATTCTGTATCATCGTTTTTGTTCTTTTTTCATTTTAAAATTTTAAAAGAAGTTGATGCAAAATTCATGAAGCAATAGAAGGGCCAGAATTTCTTGGTCCCTGTTTACAATACTAACAATGTTTGTCCTTATCTTAACAGTGGGAAATCACTGAAAGATGTGTTCCAGAGTTGCACTTTAAACATTATAAGGGTAGGTGATTTGACTAGAATTATAGTAGGGAAGAGGGGAAGCCATAGACGTACTGAGTTGGAAAAAGAAAATGAAAGAAAAATTTAAAAATTTGTGAACAGTTTGTTGTAGGAAGAAAGACACAGATGAGTGTGAAGATGGCTTTGAGTTTTCTGACATACCTAACAGGATGGATGATGATGTTAGTCACCAAAATAGGTATCAGGGCCAGGAGATAACATGGGTTCATTCATACATGTGTTTATTTCAGATTTCTTTGAGACATCCAAGATGACAGGTCAATTGAACAGCTAGCCTCACATAGCTAGGCTTCAAAGAAATGTGCGAACTGAAAATGTCATACTGGGAGCCTGTGAGTGTGGGAGAAATTAACTGGGCAGAAAAGAATGCTATGCTGGTTTCCAAACCTATCACATAAAGGTCCTCTTCATTAAAATAAAAGAAAGATAACACTTCATGCCTCGTTTCCCATTTCAATCATGAAATTTTTTAAAAAATCATTATTAGCCGGGTGTGGTGGCGCACGCCTTTAATCCCAGCACTCGGGAGGCTGAGGTAGGTGGAGCCTTGTGAGTTCGAGGCCGGCCTGGGCTACAACGCGGCCTGAGCTACATAGTGCGACCCTGCCTCAAAAAAACCAGGGCCGGGAGTTTGGCTCAGTGGCTTAAGCGCCTGCCCTGGCAGGCGTGAGGCTATGAGTTTGATCCCTGGTGCAGCAAAAAAAAAAAAAAAAAAAAATCATTATTTATTTATATATGTAATGAGATAGCATTCATAAAAGTGCTCCGTAGACAATATAGAAAATCATTTCCCTCTAGCTCTCTTCCAGCTCAACAAAGAAATAATGGAATATGCATAAAAACTTAACAGAAAATCAAATGAAATATATACTACATATGCCTAATTAACATATAACACAATAATAATTTTATACATAATTATTTGTCAGATGCATTTTGCTTCAGGTTTTAACTAATTCCCAAACTAAACCCTTCAAATGCATTAAACTTTAATAAACTATTCACAGAGCACAATTCTCTTCACATACAACAATGTAACAAATATGATTCTTCAGATATATGAAATAAATTCTTGAGTATGTAGAATGAAAGCATTTCAGTTTTTAAATAGCAAGTTACACACCAGAAATTAGTGACTAAAATAAACTCACTGTATTTATTATTTATACATGTTTAAAAGATGTTCATAAATACAAATGTAAATATAATATTAATAAAAACCATCTCAATAAAAATAAAACTCATGAAACATTGTAGAAAACTATTACACTTCTAAAAACAAGGGTGGAGAAAGGAGTATGCATTCAACCACCATAAACAGAATTGAATTAAAACAAGACATTTCCATGAAGAATGATAGCAAAATAAAGATACCAAATCACTTTATATTTAAAGATAAATGTCTGCACATCTAAAGGAAAAAAGGCCACACTAGCAAAAATAAGTGATAATCAATATAAACAATTAATTGATATAAACAAAGCTTAGACACTGAGAAATTGGATTGAAGAAGAAAAATAAATGGTAACAGAAAGCTTTTTAAATCATAAAAGAAAACTAGGTATAAAAGGTTCCTTAAAAACAGAGAAAATATTAAGAAATAGCTCTTTGTGAAAAATAAATCACATGCATGCACAGTTATGAAAAAAGAAAATAGTCTGAGAACTAGATATAGAATCTAGTAAAAAAAATTCAGTTCAATTCAAAATGCAAACTGTATAATGAAACTTTTTCTATAAAAATAAGTATAAACAGAAAAAACCAATAATAGATATGAGACATTTAAAATAATAAATATTTCTAACAAATGGGATTATTTTATTTTATATCAAACAGCTTTTTGTGGTACAGCATTCTTAAAATTTGTTCCATCGTGCAAATACTAAGCTAATTTCTGATAGTTCCTCTGTAGTCACTGATCTGTGTGAGGTGTGTAAAGTCACAGCCACTCTGGGGAGCTCAGTCACCTCATCCACACACTGCTGTATCTGAATGAAAAGACGGTGAGGAGAGGCTAGGCTGTTTAACAAATAGTATCAGGACAACTGGATATCTACGTGCAAACGAATGAAACTGGATCCTTCTCTGACAACATGTACAGGAATGACCTCAAAATTGATTAAAGACTGGAATATAAAATCCAAAACCATAAAATTCTAAGAAGAAAATATAGTACAGGGAAAGCTACTTTTATTAGACTTAGAAAAAAATCTTTTAATATTATATCAAATACTCCAGTAACAAAAAAATAAAAAAATGAGCAAGTTGGACCACCTGAAACTAAAAAGGCCTCTGCACAGTAAAGAGAGCAACCAATAAAGTGCAAATTCAGCTTATGATTGGAAGAATGCTTACATTTTTAAAATATATATCTGATGGGAAGCTAATAGTCAAAATATATGAGGAACTCACACAACTCAAAACATAAAGGGGGCACAGATACCTGAAGAGAAATTTCCTGAAAGAAGACATACAAATGGTCAACAAGGCTATAAAAAATGTTCAGCATCACTAATTATCAAGGAAATGCAAGCCAACACCACAATTAGACATCATCCCACATCTCTCAGGATGGCTACTATTAAAAAAAGTAAATAAAAATAAACTAGATAACTGTTGTCAAAGACATGGAAGAATTGAACCCTTGCATGTTGGCAGTTAAAATACAAAATGATCTGGCTACTATGGAAATCACACAGAGGTTCCTCAAAAATTTGCAAATGAACTACCTATTCTGTAACCCACATTCCCTCTTCGAGGCATTTACTCAAAGGAAATTAAATCTTCACCTTACAGAACTGTCTGTACTACCATATTCATTACAATACAATCCACAACGACCAAGTTTTGGAAACTTTCCAAGTGTCTGCCAGCAGATAAATGACTAAAAAAATCTGTGATATATATACATATCAGTATGATATATAGTCATATATAAAACTGTGGCACATATATATATAGGAATATAAAGTCAGGTCTATAAAGTCAGATATATATACCTATACATACATATTGCAGTATTTTACTACCTTAAAAAATGAAGTCCTGACATTTGAGACAATATGGATGAACTTGGAGTACACTATGCTAAGTAAAATAAACCGAATACAAAAAGAAAAATACTACATGATCTCACACATATGCGGAAGCAAAACAAAAGTTGAAAACATAAACACAGAGAGTACAATGGTGGTTCTTTGGGGCAGGAGGTGGGAGGAAAGGGGCAGAAGCAGGCCAAAGGGCCCACACTTGCAATTACATAGGATGGATAAATTGAAAGATCTAATGAACAGCATAGGAACTAGTTAATAATATTATATTGTATATTGGAAATTTGCTAGGAGAGTAGATTTTAGCTGGTCTTGTGACAAAAATAAGTAACTTCAAAAGGTGAAGGGTAGATTAATTTGCTTATCTATAGTAACCATTTTACTATGACTATGTGTATCAAAACACAATGTTGTACACTTGAAGTATATATAAATTGTAAAGTTATTTGTGTTTTTTGCATAATGGCTTTTCTCAGATATGTCTTTGCCAACATTTTCTCCCAATCTATGGCTGGTTTCATCATTGAGACAAATTTAGATACTCTGTCTCATCCCTCTGAAATTCTAATGCCTCCACATACAGCCAGAAGCTAAGGCTGCTTTTTTTCCTTAGGTATTTGTTACAAAGGCACTCCAATTCCAGGTACTATAAAAGTCTGTATTAGTTTTATGTTGCTGAGTAACAAATTATCACAAAAGTGAGTAGTTTTTAAAAAAACGTATATTTTATCATCTCATAGTCAAACATGGGTTACCAGCCAGCTTACTGGGTTCTCTCTTGAGCTCCACAGACTGAAAGCAAAGTTTTGGTCAGGTCAAAATTCTCAGCTGACACTCTAGATCTTCTTCTCAGGTCACCCTTGAAAAACTGAATTTCTATGCAGCTGTTTTGAATGCTATCTGTCAGGTAGGGGACTGTGGTCAGCTCCTTTCAAATATTCACAGGCCACTGTCACCTGGCCTCCATGGAAGTCAACAACATAAATGTTTCCTTTATTCCTGAGTATCAGGAGAAAATCTCTCTGGCATCCCTTACTGCTAATTTCTAGACTTTCTCTTAAAAACTGCTCGATTGTCAGGACTAACCAGAACAGTATCTCTTTTCATTAACTTAACTGAGTAGAGAACTCAATTAGATTAGAAAAAAAACTCCTTTAGCCACACAGGAAACATAATCCTGGAAGTGGCATCTCATCAAATTCAATCATGAAGAGGGGATCATATAAAGGTACAGGTCATAGGTCACCTGGGGTAGTCTTTGAAATCTATCTAGAAAAGTTAGAAAATATTTCCTATAAAGGACCAGATGACAAATATTCTATGATATATTTATAGGACTATTCTATAATCTCAGTTTTATCTACTACTCAGCCATTTTAGTGTGAAAGTAACAAAAGACAATGCAGAAATGAATGGGTATATATTATGGTTTATATCCAGATGTCCCCCCCAAAGCCTCATGAGCTCGCAAGTGGGGATG
The DNA here is from genome assembly GCA_004363535.1 of Dasyprocta punctata. Taxonomy (NCBI): domain Eukaryota; kingdom Metazoa; phylum Chordata; class Mammalia; order Rodentia; family Dasyproctidae; genus Dasyprocta; species Dasyprocta punctata. The sequence continues at coordinate 31,228 of RJWM01005014.1, read as the reverse complement.
TCTGGAGGTGATGAGATCATGGGATGTGGTACTAAACGTGACAGGCGAAGGGAAGCCTGGTTGGAGGAGGTGAGTCACTGGGGGTGTGGCCTGGAAAGGTGTATCTTCCTCTTCCTCCCTCGATCTCTGTATTTCCTGTCTGCCATCCCACGAGCAACCCTCCTCGAATATGCCTCCCTGCCATCCCACCCTGCCTGCAGCCAGCCAACTATGGACTGAAACCTCTACAAACTGTTAGCCCAATTAACCACTCAATTAACTTGCAGATGTCAGGTATTAGGTCCCATCAATGAGAAAGATACAGACACCATGCCTATATTCCAATAAAACTGTATAAAAGTAAGCAGTGGACCACATTTAGTCAAAAGACCAGTTTGCTTATCACAGATTTAAATAAAGCTCACATCCTTCAGTCTTGGACTAGAAACATGAACTAGTCTATCAGAGTAGTCCCCACTTCTGGTCATTGTTGACTACTTCAGAATTGGGTGTATGAGCTAAGTGGAGCCAACGTGTTCACTAAAGCAATTGTCAGAGCTATCGGAAACATGTTTCCACTTTTTCTGCTATCCATAAATATAAAGGTATAATAGCAAGCAACCTTCTTTCTAGCACCTATCAAAAAATAAAGCCTAATAGTCACAAAGAGCCAAAGGACTAAAGTAGTTGAACAACAGTAACAATAATAACAGAGATAGACACAGAGATACAAAAACAAAAAGAAGTAAAGGCAGAAGATAATATTGGTTGACTCTCTCAGATCCAAACATCATTAAACCATAACTGCCACTTGACTTTTCGGTCATATTAATCAATAACTTCTACATTTTAGTTAAAACTAAGCTACTTTAAGATGAGTTAAAGGTGAGTTCCTGTCACTAGCAACAAAATGTACTTGAAATAACAGAGAAGCTGAAGCTGCTGCTGCATTAGTCAGTGAAAACTACCTATATGTTCTGCTTATCCATGAAGAGGAACAGCATAAAGAATACCATAAATAGACAAAGAGAGCATTTTGATATGGAAATAAATTAGCAGCCATGGTAGTATACATGTGGAATGCCAAATACTTGGGAGGATGAGGCAGGATGACTGCCAAATTCAAGGCCAGCCCAGGAAATTCAGCAAGATCCTGCCTCTAAATAAAAAAATAAAAAGGGCTCAAGATGTAGTTCAATTGCAGAGTACACTGGGTACAGTAACACAGTACTGCAAAAAGAAAACTGAAAAAAAAAGTAAAAGCAAAGTAAGAGTAATCAAATGTTTTGCAAATCAAGGAGTCAAGCTTCTCTGAGCATGTAAAATAAAATGGCAGGGCAAGACTGTGGGACTGGGGTACAAAGCAAAGTTCACTGAAGCAAAGTCCAGGATCTGTAAGACTGAGGTACTGAGGGACAATTTTGGGGGGCATTTGAGTCACATTTGGGGGGCAGGATTTGTGGAAGAATACATTGAGTTTGAGAACACAAAGCTTATAAAATTGATAAAAGGAGTTTCAAGAAATAATCTTTAAAATGTAAAAAGATTATATTAGTGGTAACAATATGAAGGACTGTCGTGTGCTCAGCACCCAACTAAACACTTGGCAGAAATTTTGTTCTATAACCCTCATAAAAATTATTTTTAAATGGAGTATTATAATTCTGATTTTACAGATGAGAACACAGAAGGTCAGAGAAATTAATTTGCTCAAGGTCTCATAATTAGTAAGAGACAAGGTCTGGGCCATGTAATTCTAAATGCCATGCCTCTCCCCACAGTGTATGAAGACTCAGAGGATTCCTGTAGCAATTTCGTCCCATATCATTACATAATGTACTGAGGATAAAAAGACTGGAAATCAAGAAATGTAAGGATTTAATTTACATTTGCCTTTAGTGACAATTAATGCACGTTTCCACAAAAGAAAAGGAATTCAGTGCTATTTGGAAAGGAATTGGATAGTACTCAGAAATAAATATCATTCCAGAAAGATTTACTATTAATAAACTACATATTTTTAAATAAAATGAAAATGAGTTCATGGAATTCAATACTTGAGATTTATTAAACACATACCATTTTAGGTTTGGGTAAAATAAAGTACAATACATAATAATACAATAAAATAAGTATTTCTAAGCATCCAATAGCTCATGAGCTATTTAAACAGGACATTGACACAAGTATAATGGCATGGTAAGCATAAAATCCTCAGGCCATACAACCATACTGAGCAATTTTATTTGTGTAAAATTATGTAGATTTGATATAGTGTCATGATAATTATGCATTTTTCTAAATGTCCAGTATCTCCATTTCTTGCCATAATGAAAGAAAATAAATTTAACTGCTTTCAGAATAAAGAAACATTTGTTTTTGTGTTATCAATGATTCCACTAGCCACTGACACTTTTCACTCTCTCAAGTTTGAAAACCCCTAGAAACTTTCAGTTGCCAAATGTATTCTTGCTTACATTCTATATATTAATGGAGAAGATAAAGAAATATGATTAAATAATTTATATAACTTTAATCGACTGATAAATATCAGCATTTAGATTGTTAATTGTGCTTTTAGCTACATCTAATTAGAACACATTTTTAGAAAAATACTTACTGATAGGAAGTATTTGGTCAATTTTAACTAGAAAATTGGAAATGAATTTAGTCTTTTTTTTTTTAAGATAGGGTTTCACTACATAGTGCCAGCTGGCCTTGAAGTCACTATGTAGCCCAGGCTGACCTCAAACTCAGTGATCCTCCCGCATTGGCCTCCCAGAGCTGGGATTACAGGCATGCTCCACTACGCTCAGCTACATTTGGTTCTTACTCATTACTATGGTTTAGGTCTAAAATGACCCCTAAAAGTCTACTGTATTCAGAGACAGGGTGTTTGGAAGTGACCAGATCATGGGGCACTATGCTCATGAATGTGTCTGGTCAAAACAAGTGGGTCACGGAGGGTGTGACCTGGGAAGCTATGTTCTTGCCCCTGGCTCCTACCTTCTCTTTCTGTATTCTGACTGTCTTGAGGTGAACACCTTCCCTCTACCATGCACCTCCACCATGATGTTTTTGCCATGGACTGAACCCCTGAATCTGTGCATCAAAATAAAACAATCCTCCTTTAATTTGTAAGTATCAGGTACTTTGTCACAGTGATCAGAAAGTGACTACTACAGTCACATAAGTTGTTTGGCACGTAGAAATTAAACAAGAAAATTATATAATGAATAAAAGCTATATCTGAAAGAGACTATGTGACTCAGTATAAGGTGTACTAGTTAAAAACACGAGGGTAAGATATTGGCCAAGATTATATAGCTGACAAGTATCACTAACTAGGCTTTTACATTGCAGAGAGCCTTAACAAATGTCTTAAAGATTGCTAACCCTAGATTTGAATAGATACTTTATGTCTACATTATTTGAAAAATCACATAATAAAATAGATAATTTAATGTAGTTAAGTAAAATCAGATTTGTTTTCTGTCCTTATAATTCATGTTATGTGAGATGATTCTTAGCATTTTAGAGCTAATAAATGTTAAACTAAATTATATTGAGCTCCATTGATAAAAATACCCAAATAATTAAAAGAAATAACCATTATCATTAAATTCTTCTTATCCTTTTGATTTACCATATCAGCTTTTAATGACTGGCTTAACTGCACAAGAGACAGGCTTTTATTCTTTATTCAGTACTATTTCTCTCAAAATCACTATCTAAAAATTAAGGCACACCACTTCTTAGATGAATTTTATATCCAGCAAAGGAAATTAAATCTGCACTGGATAGTTTAATGACAGTCATTGCCAGAACAGCATGCTTTCCAAAACAATCATGAAGCAGACACAATACTAAGTTTTGGTAAATAGAACTGAGATACTATGGAAAATATCCTTATAATTTAATATAACAATTATCTCAGGAGTAACAACATTGTTCTTGCATTCATGAATCCAATATTAATCATTTGAAATTTAATATTTATCTTCAGTTAAAAAAAAAACTTGTAGCTCTTCATACAAGGAGCAAAATATTGAACAAAAGAGCTCAAGGACTATGACCTTTTGAAGTAGAATATGCACACCAGATTTAACCTTCAAAAGAATGGTCAAAGATTTATGGTGATGTTAGTAGTATAAGATGTGGTGATAGTATCTGCTAGTCATAGCAACAAAGATAAGAAGAAAAGTATTATTCCTATAATTAGTGGTACTAAAAATTTACATAACTTCTAAGAATATTTTTGGCTTTTAAATTGTAGCTTTTCTCAAATCTGTATATACTGTCAAAAATGAATTTGTTAGCAATAGAGGAGAAAAATAAGGTGCATTACAACATCATACTAATTATGCCCAAATATATCCCAAATAAACTAAAGATACAAATGTAAGATATAAACCATAAAAACACTAAAAAATAATTTTGGTGATCATTTTAATAATCTTGGATAAGAGAAAAACTGAAAATATCAAAAAATTCAATAGCAAAGTGTAGTGTTAGTAGAAATGTGTGTAGAATTCTGACACTACAGCAGAAGTGGAGAAACATAATTTTTGTTACAAGTCTGCACAACAATATTTATATGCATAAATGTAGTATAGCCACACACCGTGATCTCCTTTTGATTTGCATAAATATGCTTTATTCCTGACAAAAACACTGGACACACTAGTACAGGGATTATGATAGTGAAGCCCATAAATCTTGCTTCTTTTCAAAGGCTTGCCAAAGTATAAATACTCTCCAAGGACTGTGGCAAAGGAATGAATATAACGCAGGTGCTGAATTCTGTGTTTGCCAGACATTATGAGGCTTCATAAAGAAATAAATAAGAGAGAAAGAGAGAGAACAGAAAAACTTTAATATTGAAAAAAACATAACTTCTTCAGTAAATCAGTTACAAAGTGAAGACCACTTTGTTAATTGAGAACATTTTAGTGATGTACTTTAATTTAAAGACCATTGTGTGCATCTTGTCATACTAAGTCATAAAATCAGATTTTTAAAAGTAGTATGATAAACTGTAAGTTCAAATTTTGGTAAAATGACATATCCCACACAGAAATTATTTCATTATCAAAAGTCATTCCACCCTTCACTATTTCTGCTGATAATAATACTTAGACCTAAACTATGTGATGTGTTTTTGAGAATTTCCCTTCTTGTAGTCCACGTCTACCCTGTTTCCATCTTCCACTATCTTTTCTAAACTTCTCCTTTCTAGGATCAAAGCATCCAATATATCATCCTAATTGGACTTCTTTTCTCCCAAAATCATCCCTCTCCCCAATCTGCTTTCCCTCTCTGTTTACAGTAGTTTACAGGGATGCCAAAATTTTCCAGGTAAAGTGGTCTTGGAATTTTCACGCGTAATCCTAAAGTTCACTAACCTGTAAGTCTGTGAGTATAATCTATGTACAGACTTTACCAATATAGTCTTTGATAATGCTAGTCAGCAAACAAAACACAACTGTAATAAAGGGGACACTAAAGCCTTTGAAGACACAGTCTTGGATTTAAATTTAGTTTTGTCTGATACTGACTCAGTGATTTGGTGAAAATTAGTAAAACTTCCTAGACTCTAGTATCTTCACCTGAAAGATGAGAATAATACTACCTCTTTCAAAATTGATTAAAGACTACCATAATGTCTCGTTTTCTTCCAAGTAGCTGTTCATTCCATCACTCGTAATAAAATCAATTCTATTGCTGATTTCCTATCATCTTGTTGTGAAGTCCAGTAATGCTTATATCCTTTGTTTGATTGTTCTTAGTCTATTCTGTATTATTTGACTCAACGTGTGAAAGTGTGGACAGCTATTTTGAAGAGAATAAGAGACATTATGGTAGCTATTGTTGATTTCCTGTTCACTTGTTTTGAAATCCTGTTGCTTGCATTATTTTGTCCTGATTTGCTTTCTTCTGTTCTGTTTTGTTTTATTCTCTTTAAAATAAAATTTTTAAAAAATTGATTAATGCATCCAAAATGAAATCACATATGTATACAGTATGATTAATGACTGAGATCCAAATGGGTTAAATACAAAGATTAACAACAATCACATGTAATAGATATTTTTATTCCTTTTAACAGTGGAAGCCACTTGGGCAAACAGGATCTCTCTAACTGAATTAAAGCCACAAAGCTAGTATGTGACCAAGTCAACATATGAAACAATACCTCACTTTCCAGAAACTTCAATCTTTATCAGCCTGGTAAATCTTAATGCAACCTAACCTTGTACTGAAGTATTTCTGCAATGTTTATTTGCTTATATCTAATATTGAGTTTGATTCAAAAGAGACCCAATCATATTATAATCTGTCAATAAAAATCTTCTTCTGTATATTGAATTCTACTCTTTAAAAAAATACAGAACTTAAGTTCAGGTGAACATCCAAGTTTAGGTAGCAAGAATGCACTAGCTTAAAATGTGTCATGAAATACAAGATGATTCTGTTGTGGATATGAAACCCAGAAAGAAGAATCTCTGTCTCCCTAAATGGCATGAAGCGCTAGCCAACAGCAGCCAAACCGTACTTCCCCACCTATCTCCTGTGGAAATAAGCCCATAAAAGAAAAGCCTCTAGTGTTTAAGGTAACAGCCTGCAGAAGCTTGGAAAGGAATGGGAAGGATGCAGACAATGTGAGCTGTCATCACAAACTGGGCCTGTTGTGAGAGGTTGTATCCATCTCTGGAGCCTGAGGCCCTGAGATCAAGCGCTGGTCCTCAGGCTCAGGGCGAACTGTACATCAGCTGAGGAGTAAATTTCACAGCGTGTAAGGCTCTTCCAGCTTAGGACCAGAAATTAGAGGGCATGCTAGTGAGTTTGGAGGGTGACAGGCAGGGAGCTTAGGAGAAGTTACTCTGTGTCTGGTATGAATTCTATTTTTCCTATGAGTATAATCCAAACAGACAAATTATTCTGATTGTCGTATATGAACAAACATGACTGGGGTATTGATTCCTTTTGTGTAAATGCAAAAGAAGATGAATTTTTCATTGATAATATTAAAAGGCTAAGAAGTTACTCAAACTAACTCAGAAGACATTCAATAGCAAACATAGACAGCTCTTAGCAACTCTACAGAGGTATTATGCTATTAAAAGAACTGTAAAAATCTTAAGTAACACAGAATTATTCAATATATGATTGTACAGAAGGACAGTGGGAAAATTATTAATTCCTTTAAAAATATTACGGCTACTCACAAGTTCTCCATATTCATATCCTGCACTGCTGTGTATAAGTCCTTTTGGCCTTTGTCTTTTAAAATGGAAATGTGCATACAGTAGATGGCTTTGTGAGTGATAATGCACTTGCTTTTGCTTCAAGCAGCAACCCATTTTCTTCTGCTCTTTTTGTCATCTCAAAAATGGGTAATATCTTTCTTTGAAGAAAAATGCAACATAAAAAATATGGCCAAGCTCTCTAGAGATGCTCTGACAGTGTCTGTGACAGATTATTCCAAACAATACATCTCACTGCTCTTATCTTTCACCATCAGAACAAATGCATCATTTACCCAGAGTTTATTCTCCATGAAGAGTAAGTTCCAAAAGAAAGTAATAAAAATCACTTCTCTTTTGACATGCATTATAAACTCTAGAAGAGAAGCCATGTGTTAGGCAACAATTCAGCTGAGCTACAGTATATGTGAAAACTGTAAACCAATATACATTGATATTATTAGTATTTGATAAAATAAATACATAATTTAATTTTAACTCGTGGTAACTCAGAAAACATGATTATCCATAGTGATAACTATATATACAACCTTTCATTTATTGATCTGCTTTAGGAACGGTGAAAAACTACACATAACTGGTTCCCTTAATGACTGCTTAGGTCCATAAATGCCCCAAAGAGTCCAAGTTACTGCAGTAGCTGAAATGGATCCATCCTTAGCATGATTTGTTCACAGTGAACTCTAACAATAGTAAATTCTCTTCAATTTCTAGGTTTAACGTGTCATTTTAAATCACCCTCTCCATTCAAACGCTATAATTTAATATCAAACTGTAATGTATCTCATGTAACAAAAACAGCATGCAAGTAACATGTTGGTACATTTCTACTTCAAAGAAATGTGACCTAGGTCAGAGGGGAAAAAAGAAAGAAAGAAAAGGAAAAGGAAAGGAAAACAATAACAGATTTACTTTCTAAAAATGTACCTTTTAAATCTTTATTGTGCTGCATTATTTTTTAATGCCTGCTAGTTAATCAATGCCATATAAAAATTACAAATTTCATAAATGACCTTTTCCTATAAATGATTTCCTCTTTCTCTCTTATTTTTGTTTGACTCATTTACTGCTACTAAGATAAACTTCTGTATAAGTTTAATATTGAGGAGGAAAGAGGTAGTGGGATGAGTACGGAAGGGGGGTTGGTAAAACATTTAACACAAAGGAAAATAAAAAGACATAATCCCATAAGGAAAAAGAAAATGAAGGGGGATGCTGAGTGAAGAGACAGAGTTACAGGAAGAGGCTGAATGAGAGAACAAGGAGAGGGAAGCCAAGCCAACAATTTAGAAAAGGATTTAAGCTTCAAGACAACCAACTCGATTTGCAAATCCAGAAAGAGACTAAAACACGCAAAGAGGTTCTCCAGGGGTGGTGAGAAGAGAGACTAGAAGTAGAGGGGTTGCTGATCTGCACAGAACGGTTGACCTGGCTTTACTCCCATATCGGGGACCTGGCCCAGATCCCCAATCTCCCGAACGAGTGCACGGCGAAGGCTTAAATAAATGAGACAAGTGGTATGATTTTAGGGCTCCAGGAGGATCAAAGCCCCTGCAGAGTTCTTGACTCTCGGCTGTCGTGAGGGCTAAGACAACGACCTCTCTCCTTGCCCGTATTTATTATCAAAGTAGACAAAGAGAGGGGATACTGGGGAAAGCGCGGGAAATGAGCAGGACCTTGGGAGTCACTTGAAAGACTTCTCCAAGTAGTAAATTGTGCCAATTAAGGAGAACTGTCTTATCTCCATGATGGCATTTATGGTGGAAAGAGACGCTGCAGATACGTGATGTTTGCAGCTGCAGTCTCTATCTATTTACTTGAGTCTGAGCCAGGCGTCTTCGGCGGTGACCTTATCGTGCCCTTTGAGGTATCTCTGGCCTCATTGGCCACTACAGGCCTCGGCCAGGACCAGTGATTTATAGAGGTTTACTTACTATAAATCAGCTCCCATCACCAGGCAAGGGGCCTAGGCCTTGGACAGGCTCACAGATACACAGAAAGCCAATTAGTTAATTTTAAACCCTGCTCAAAGTCCCTTCACAGTGGTCTCCAACACTCCCACTCCTAGCCACTGTCCCCACACCTGCCTCACTACCCCTACAGCACAGAACGAATAGGAGGCAGGCACTTAGATCATGGGAAAAATATATCAATTTCCAAAGAGACTGAACAAACTGTGGGCAAAACTAAGAAGTAAATCAGTAATTAATTTAAGTGTTGGTGTCTGTGAGCAAAGCCTTCTCAGTTCTGGCATTTAAAAGCATCACAACAGTGGCAGCGAACTCATAGATTATGTGTTGCAGTGGGCTGACTGTATCATAGGTTAAAAGGTTCACCATCACTATCCCATAGCAGTGATCACTACTCATTCACTTGTTACACACCAACCTTGCCAGAGGACAAAACAACTAATCCATACAGAGATCTAATTTCTATTTTATACCAAATCATTCTTAATGGGAAATATAAAATCCATAACCAGAAGCTATTTATGACACTCCCATAACATTACTAAAGAGAATAGGGTATATTTAAAAAGTAAAAGAAAGATTCTATATGAGTGTGCCAAGATCAAAAGGTATCATAGAAAATCTAATTCTACTTGAAGCTTATATTATATTCATTAAGATTCATTAAGCCAGGTGTGGTGGCGCATACCTATAATCCCAGCACTCAGGAGGCTGAGGTAGGAGGATCATTGCGAGTTCGAGACCACTTTGGGCTACAAAGTGAGTTCAAGGTCAGCCTGAACTGCATAGTGAGACCCTGTCTCAAAAAACAGGGACAGGATTTAGCTCAGTGGCATTAAGTGCCTGCCTGGCAGGAGTGAGGTTGTAAGTTTGATCCCCGGTACAAAAAAAAAAAAAAATTTCATTAAAGAAAGTCATAAAAATATTTGAAAATGTGAAAGAGCTCCTTGAAATAAAATATATCATTCTCAAAATAAAAATTTTAATAGAGACAAAGGTGGAAAATATGAGAGAATATATATGAAACATTTGGTGAATCCATGAAGACCAACAACTAAGAGTTCCAGAAAAGACAACAGATAAAAACACACGATACGTCTCTACAAAATTAAATTGCATAAAGACTACTAAACAAGTTGAGCCAGAGATTTATCATAGCACGTAGATTTATCATAACAAAATTTCAAAGAAATAAAGAATCCTAAAATTAATGAGAATCAAATTGATTTCTGCCTTCCAGACAGCATCATTGGATTCTTAGACACAGCAAATTAAAGTTCTTACAGAGAACATTTTCTATCTAGAATTTTCTTATTGGCCAAAATTTGCATTAGTATGAATTGCACATTATCATATGATGCTACTTAAGAAAGTACATTATCAAAATTAGTGAAATTTAATAAAAAGAAAATAAAATATACATCCAGGAAAACAGCACATAGAAGCATAGAGAGTAATTCCTCCCAACAGAAATGGAAAACAGAAAGGTGTAGGGCGAAGGTGTTTAGGAAGATGTGGAAAGAGAGAGGAGTGGACTTCATTGAATGGATTATATGGTTGACAGTTTGGGGAAATTCTTAACATGCAACTAAAGAACAGAACAAAAAGAAATGCAAAAGGAAAGAAAAATTTAAGGAAAATAAAAATCTGTAGAAGTCAATCAGGATCCAAGTATAAAGTAACTAACTCTAGTTAGAATAAAGAAATGACAGACTTTAAAATAAGACTATAACAGACTCCAAGCAATAGATATAGGAAGTATTAAAGTACAGAACAACAACAAGAAAGCCTAAGTTCTTCATATAGAGAATAAGAAAGCCAGTTATACATCTGAGTAAAACACCTTCAATTAAAAACATGTAACAGGCACAAGATACAGCTCTACCGGGTCCCGTGGCTCAGCGCAACCCACCAAAGGAAAGCCCGGCCAGCCTCGCAGGACACAGAGGTACTCAGCCCAGTCCAGCCCAGGAACCCAGAGCTACTCATCAGGGACTGACCAGCATAGCTGCAGGGCCTTGGACAGCTTGGGCTCCCCCCACCAGAGCACGGAGCACGCGCGAGCCCCATACTTCTGTGGAGTGGCCTGCGCTGCATCCTAGAGCTCGTGGCAGGCCCCACTCAGCAAGAAGCAAGGCCCAGGCACCGTAGGCCTGGGACTCGCCCAGGCTTGCCTGGTACAGTGGAACCCCTGAACTCCTTGCAGCCAGACAGGGTCAGGGCAGCGCCACACTCCGGGGTACACTCTGCCTAGTTCCCTGGGACCCGGAGGCCTTGGCCCCCACCCAGGAAGGCAGAGGCTCCACCCACACACCCCGGGAGGCAGCTGTCACTTGCTGCGCACAAGATCCAGCTCTACTGGGTCCCGCAGCTCAGCGCGACCTACCAGGGGAACGCCCGGTCAGCCTCGCAGGACACAGAGTCACATAGGCTCTAGAAGAAAATGACAAAATGAAAGACCAAGAGGCAGTCTCAGTCCCCCAGACCACTGAGAACAAACCCAAGAGACAGTGAAATGGAAGACAGTGGGAGTCACACAACTGAACTTTCTGAAATGATAGAAAATGCAATAAAGAAACAGCTCGATGAAGCTATAGAGAAATTCAAATCAGAAATTTTCTGTCAGCTAAAAAATGAAATGAGAATCATTATTAAAGAAATGTGTGTATCTAAAGAAGAGCAAAATAAAAAAATAGAAGAACTTAAGAAAATGATCAAAACTTTGAATGAACGATATAAGACACAAACAGAATGCATGAAACAGATGCAAAGGGAAATGCAGGAAATGAAAAATTCCATGGAAAGTTTAAAAAACCACTTGAATGAGGCTTAAGATAGAATCTCAGATCTTGAAGACAGCATGGGAGAATGGCCAAGATTAAAAAAAATCAACCGACAACAAATGCTGGAGGGGCTGTGGGGAAAAAGGAACTCTTCTCCACTGTTGGTGGGAGTGTAGACTGGTGCAACCACTGTGGAAATCAGTGTGGAGATTCCTCAAGAAGCTAGGATTAGAGATCCCATTCAACCCAGCTATCCCTCTTCTGGGCATTTTCCCAGAAGAATTGGAAACATCATACCACAGTGATATCTGTGCACCCATGTTTATAGCAACACAATTTGTAATAGCCAGATCTTGGAAACAACCCAAGTGCCCATCAATCAAAGAATGGATAAAAAAGATGTGGTATTTTTATACAATGGAGTACTACTGAGCTATTAAGAAAGATTGCATTGAGACTTTTATAAGTAAATGGTCACGACTTGAGACCATACTCGTAAGTGAAATAAATCAAACCCACATGTGTAAATACCGTATTGTCTCCCTAGTGTAAGACACTGAAAAAGTATATATGATCCAAAATCTATAATAATACTATGGAAGGGTACAAAACAGCTTGAAGAGCAAAAGTAACTGGGAAGGGAAAAGGGGGAAAGAGGGAAGGGAAAAGAAAAAGATATAAATCTGTATATATGTATATGTAAGATAACTAAAATGAACACACTGCTGAATGTATTCATTATTAAGAAAGGACAATTAATACTGATATGATTAGATCAATTTTACATGTCTATATCTGTTAATGTAAACAACCATTTTAAAGATAATGATACGCAATATTGCAACCATTGTCAAGTTTCTATTATCCAGTTTTGTAAACCTGTAATGTTACTGTTGTGCATTTACTGTAGTCATTTGTTTGTCTGTTTTGTTTTTTTGTCTTTGTTATATATGTCTCTTTTTTTCTGCTTAAATTAAAAAAAAAGAAATGTAACAAACATGAACCAAAATAAAATTTGGTTTCATTTTGAGTAGGGAATAAAAACCAGACTACCCTTTTACATTCTGTATTCATATAGAAATAGGTCATAAATAAAATGTATAAATGCATATTACTATGGCTAATAACTATGTGCACCCAGTTTTATAACTATGATTATCTGAAATACCATGACAGAGATCCTAAATCTTTATATTAAAAAAAATGATGAGTTACCACCACACACACAATTACTTGGAGGCAACATCTCAAAAAGTTTTATCACTCACAAATGCAGATGTACAAAAAAGATAACCCTTCATTTCTTGAGGAAGCTTTAATGTTTCTGCACACATGCATAATGATTACTCACAAAGTCAACATTGTTTTAATGTGCACTTACGGAGTTAAATTTTCAAAACATATATATATATATATATATATACATATATATACGTATATATACATATAAAACAAATTAGAATGCTCTGAAGTCATTGTACTATATAATTTCAAGTATTAGAAATTATGGTGAGCTAAAATTAGTGAATTATAAAAATTAATGCTAATAATTTAAAACAGTAGGAGGAAAAACAAATGGAAAACTAAAAAAAAATCAAAACAAATGAAACTAAAAAGAAAATCTGACATATGCAAAAGTGTACTAAAGAAATACGTTATGCACAATTGTATGGAGGTAGTCTGTAAGAACTGGCTGACTTTCAAGATCATTAATTATATTTGAAGTCTTGTATCACAATGAATAGCTGTTTCTCCTTCTTTTAGGAGATGGATCTTCTGAAAGAACATACTCACATTTATTTTGTATACAACACTGCTCCTTTTGAAATAAAATTGTATGTACACTGATACAAGTATTCCCTATTAAACTGTCCCAACCTCTGTGTCATGCCTTGATGCTGTTTTTGGTATAAGGAGTTTAGTTACATCCATGCATTCTCTTACAGAGCACAAAACTGGCAGAAACAATACTGGTGATCAAACTTACCCTACCACGCACATAGTCATTTGTGTACCAGTTACTACCTGTACTGACTCCTTCAGGCAAACCTGGCATTCACTTAAAGCACTTAGAATTTTGTCAGCTAGGAGGAAATGTCAATGCAGACAGATTACACATTCTTCAGCTAAAGTTTTCATCATTGCCATATCCCCAGGCCAATCTTTTCCCTAGAATTGGGCTTTACATTTTTAGTATATAGTTTTTCCTTTTATGATAATTGCAGTTTTGGGGATTTTGACTTTCAGGATTTCATTGAGATTTCAATATTTCAAGACCGTAGGATTGGGGATGTTAGACTTCAGCAATTTTGATCTTTTGGGATTTGAAATTATGACATTCAAGATGGTGTCTTCTGGACTATGATCAGCACTAGAAGTATATATTCATAACATACTACTAGTTCTGCAGCAAAAAATATTTAAATAAACATGGTAATTAAAACGAAGTTTACTAGTGTTCAATTTTTGTAAACTACCTATACGTAGTACTATAGTCTACATACTAAATGTCACTCAAATGCACATATATAAAAGACTTGGTCCCCAGAGTGGAGCTGTTGGGAAATAGGGCCTCGTGAGAGGCTTTTAGGTCATTGTGGGTGTCTTAAATACTTTTTCTTTGCTGGGACAAAATACCTGACAACCACCTTCCTTAAAAGAGGAAAGATTTACCATAATTCACAGTTTGTAGTGGTTTCAGTCCACAATCAGCTAGCTCCGAGGTAGGCTGGCATGGCAGAAGGGCATCACAGAGGAGCAACAGTCCTTGACAGAGCAGGCAGGGACCAGCCAGCCTACCTTCCATCTTCCCCTTTATATTCTGTTCAGGCCACAAGCCTACTTAGATGGTGCCACCCATGCCTAGGGACACTTCCCATTACCACACCCAGAAAAATGCTAAACCAATTAGTGGACTGATCCAATTATCACATGCTTAATTCACATTCCCAAATCCTTAACCCACATTCACATACCCTAGATCCAGCCACCTCTGAAAGCTCCATCTCTGAGCACATGAGGCTTCGGGGGTACATTTAGATATAGACCATCACATTGGGTATGCCTGCAAAAGGGATCGTGGAAACCCAGTTACTTCTTAATCTCTTTTTGCTTCGCAATCATGAGATGAGAAATTGTGCTCTGTCATCCTCCCACTGCAATGTACATCCTTAAAAGAGGAATGGAGCAATTGGCTAAGTCATCATGGACTGGAACCTTGAAAACTGAGTCAACATAAACACTTCTCATTATAAGATGATTAATATTTTGTGATAGTGATAAAAAAATAACTAACACAGCATGAAACATTTAAAATGTTGGTTACAGATAAGAATGTAAATGTTATCAATCTTGAAAAATGTAAAAGCATAGCTGATGAATATTAGGAAGTAGGGGGTCAATGAGAGGTAAAGAAATGGAGAGTGTGATAAAGGAAAGATACCAAATACTTGTACATTTTATGACTTAAAACAGGATTTTAAGTATATTAGTTTCTATCAAATGTCTTATTTTTTTCCATGAAGGAAGAAAAGTAATGATGCAACTATTCAGAAGAAAACAAGACCAAAAGAGTTAGCAACCCAAATTTTTAACCAAAAGAGAAGGAAGTCAGTAATTAACATCTGAAGTTCATAAGCCCAGAAATAAAATACAGAAATATTATTAAGAAATCGGTATTAACTACAAGAAAGAAAATCAAATGCAAATGTTCAAACATAGTTGCCACTCAAAAGACAATCTGAAGTAGCTAAGAGTGGGGCAGTTGTAAGCCCTTTTGTAAAATCTAACTTTCTTGGCAGGCAGGACCAAGCAGCCTAGCATAGTGCATGCCACAGGCAGGACTAAACAGCAAGCAAAACTCCAAAGCAGCAGTGAAAATATAAACCAGCAACTGGCAAACAAGGTGAACTAGGGCTATGCTCTAGCACACCAACATCTGGAACAGAAGTTGGTAGGCAGGGCCGCCATTTTATTTCAAAAGGCTCAAGTGGAGGGAAAACTATAGGGAACCCTTTCCCATCCTCATCCAAGAAGGTTTATAATTATAATCCCAAGGAGACGTCATTGGAATTCTAATCAGCTAATTCCAATCTACCACTTCCAGTACAACCCATGGTAAGAAGAAAGACACTGAGACATATATACAGTTGTGGGTAGCCAAGAGGTCCTAAGCCCAACCAAAATGGTGGTTCACCAGAATAAAGTCCTCACCCAAAGCCCAACCCAGGTTTTATTAATTCTCCATGAGGGGAGTGGCTCAGGGATGAGTGACAGTGAGAGTGGCAGGAAATACGTGACTGCTATGACTATCATGAGCTGGGCTAGGTAGGAGGTCTGAGATCACCTCTGTGATATGCAGAGGGCAAGAAATGCAGAGGAAGTAATCTGCATAACACAATTGAGGTAGTATGTAATAATTTGGGGTCAGTGCTTCAGTTCTGATACATAAACCTGTTTGCCCTGGGAAGTCATAGCCTCTGTCTCAAGGCCTGGTCCCAGCTGATAGCATAGAGCACTGTTGTTCATCCTGCCCAGCTCAACCATGGATTTGGAGAGTCACTGTGTGGGGCAATGCTGACCTGTGGTTTTGCTTCAGAGATTACACATCAGCTCCTCAGCCAGCCCAGTTTACATTGCTTAAAGTCAATTGAAGGGACAAAGAAATAGCCCTACCAGCTGAGCACATATCAATACATGGAGATAGGGCCAAGTTTATCCACAATGGAGAGAGCTACTCCTCTTTTCAAGGAGAGTCAAGGAGAATTTTCTGGGTGGCTCCCCACAGAAAACCTCAGCAGCAGAAAAGTCCCAGAGTGGAATGAGGGAAGAGCCATCCATCCACAGTGGACCACAGGCAGATGGGAAGCAAACTAAAAGGAATTCTGCTAGAGGTAGGAGCTGGGACTGCCTAGACTCTGATTTAGCGGCCTCCAAAGAAAGACTTAGCACTAAACGCAAAGGACTGAAAGCATCCCCCCTGGTCTGAGACCAACAGACCAGCCTTAGCCCAGTGGCAAAAGCAGGCAAGCAGCCTTGGCATGCAGTGGGACAAGGGAACTCCTCCCACCCATTGACCAGTATGTAAGAGGAGTCAGGGATATGGAACAGAGGAAGCTGTGCAAGGTCAGGGAAGAGCCAACTACACAGGGCTGGAAGCAACCAAGGTTTCCCGTACCTACAGGTGGCACAGCACCTGGGAGAGTGTGGCAGTGACAATCACAGAAGGGGAAGTGTGTTGACCACTTAATACCAGTTCTGGCCCCCATATTCCGAAGCCAAGATCAGCCCCATACCCACCACAAATCCTACTGCAAACTTGATGTGATTATAGAGCACACTTCTGAAATCTGGGCCACCACCACAGAACTGTGGCAACAAGAGAAATTTTATTTTCTTTTTCTTTGCTTGTTTTATTGGTTCCCTCTTTTTCTGTCTGGTTGGT
This sequence comes from Dasyprocta punctata, assembly GCA_004363535.1. NCBI lineage: Eukaryota > Metazoa > Chordata > Mammalia > Rodentia > Dasyproctidae > Dasyprocta > Dasyprocta punctata. The sequence goes on along the minus strand of RJWM01005014.1, from coordinate 13,785 downwards.
TTTAATTTTCTTTTTCTTCTTTCTCATTATTTAGGTTTCGTATTATTCATTTCATTTTCTTCTATCCATCTTCTTTCTCCCTTTCTTGACTTACTCTCTTGATTTTATGATACTTTCATGTAGGTGAACTTTGTCTCTTCTGTTTCCAGTTCACTTCAATATCCTTTTGTTTTCTCTTTGATTCTGTCTTTCTCGTGTCCTCCAGCTTCCCAAAGTTTGGGTGATTATCCTTTACCCTCTACCTTTGCTCCTACCATATCTGTCTTCATTCATCTCTCTATCTTGTTCTCTATCCCTCTTAAATCCCACCACCAGTACCACAGAGTAAAATCACTCTAATAAGGGGGAAATCATTGCATGAAAGTTCCTGGTATATGTTGAATTTTGTCATATAAATGTAGAACTTGCTCCTATGGTTAAAGGTATCAAGTTAAGAGATACCACAGTTTGTAAGCTGTGCTTGATGCTATTGCTATTGGTAACTATACTACTCAGGTTTTCTCCCTTGTATGACAGCACTGTACTGTCTGGGGTCATAACCATTATCACAGTCCAGAACCAAAGGACTGGGGGCAGAACCAAATACAAATTTCTCAACTTTAATAAATTAGAAAGGTGGGATAGATAATGTATTGGGTGATACTACGTACCCCAAGTCCTCATTTGCTTTTGATGGGGCTGAATCTGGCGTTCATGATTGATTTGTTGTCTGGCGCTAGGATTGATGATATGAGTGCTGCACCCGCCCAGGGGTGGAGCCGACATACAGTGTAAGGGAGGTGGGCCTTCCTCTTTCTTGCTTCCACTCGCCCTCTCTCGCCAGTACACCTTGCTGTACAGTGACTGCTATGAATGGCGGCCCCGCCACGCCACATTGCCTTGGAGCCAACTGAGTATGGACTGAAACCTCCCCAAGAACAGTAAGCTAAATAAACCTTTCCTTCCCTAATCTTGGGCATCAGGTATTTTGTCTCAGCAATGAGTGAAAACTAAGACGGAATTTGGTACCAGAGGAGTGGGGTCATTGCTGTGACTAACTCTGACCATGTGGTTTGAGAGCCTTTGGAAATGGCTTGTGGGAAGAGTCTGGAAAGGTTTGGAGATGTCACCTACATGCATAGAGCTGGAACAGCTTAGGCTGTTCTATATGGGAGATTCAGGTCAGAGCCCAGGAGACCAGAAGGCTGAGAGAAAGCCTGCCGGTTAGGACCAGGCTCGGGAGGTTTCTGCTGGGAAGAAGGACTGCATTAGTTGTTGGACTCCACACAATGTGTGTTAGGGTTTGGCAGAAAGTTTGTCTGAATTCTGCCTGTGTCCAGAGACTTTGCCTGAGCCTGAGATTAAGAGCAAAGGGCTGATTAGTTTAAAAAAAGAAATTACAAGGCAGCCAAATGTCGAAATGGTGACCTGGCTATTGCTGGGAGCTCTTAGTCAGATTTATGTTGTGAATAAAGAGCAAGGAACCCAGCATGATGATTTAAAACATGAGTTTGGCCAGGAAGCTGTGGACTATATAGATCAAGCTGAGACCTTGATTGCTGAGAAGGAACAAAGGAATAAAAAAGATGGCCTGAGGCATCCCGGGAAGCAGCGGGCCTCCATCCTTTGTAGCCTGAAGCCAGCAAAGGTGAAAGAGTTTGCTTGGAGGAAAAGGCTGCAGAGTGCCATGTCCCAGAGTGGTAACAGAGGCCACAGGAGGTTTCAAAAGGGTCAAGGCTGCACCAGGTTCCAAAATGGTGGCAGCTGCACCAGAGTTCAGAATGGCAGCAGCATAGAGAAGCTATTCATCACAATCAGGTTCAGAGAGCTCAGCGATCCAGGCAGTCGACCTCTACAGCCAAGAGAGAAAAAAGCCTGGCTACTGCTCTGACTGGCAGCAGACCTTGGTGGCATCCACGTGGCACTTGTTTTAGGTACAAGAAAAATGCACAAAAAAGGCTAAAGCAGCCTCTGCCTTGCCTGCAGAGAGCAATGTGTAAAGATGTAAGGGTGAAGCCAAGGAACATGGATTGCCCAAGGGAAGCTATGGAAGTTAAGACCCCTGAAAGTGCCACAGGGGTGGAATCACTCAAGCATTTTGGAGCTTGCAACCAGATTGCTTCAGATGCTGAGTAGAGAACTCCAGGACTTGATGTTTGCCCTGCTGGATTTTGGACTTGCTTTGGTTATAATGCTTTGTATTCCCCTGTTTGTAACTTTTGGAATGGTAATGTTTACCTTGTGCCTTTATATGTTGGAAGTGCTTAACCTCGTTTTCATTTGTACAGGGGGTTACAGTTAACAGTTTGCCATAGATCTTGGAGGAGATTTGGGACTTGGACTTTTCAACAGTGCTGAAACTGTTAGGACTTTGGCAACTCTTGGAGATAGACTAAATGTCTTTTATATAAAGGATGTACATAAGTCCTTGGGGGTCCAGAGGTGGCATGTATTGGGTGACACTATGTACCCCCAAGTCCTCATATAATTTTGATGGGGCTGAATCTGGCATTCACAATTGATTTGTTGTCTGGTGTTGGGATTCACAATGTGAGTGCTGCACCCGCCCAGGGGTGGAGCCAACATACACTGTAAGGGAGGCGGGCCTTCCTCTTTCTTGCTTCCACTCACCCTCTCTTTTTTTTTTTTTTTTTTTTTGCGGCACCGGGGATTGAACTCACAACCTCGCGCCTACCAGGGCAGGCGCTTAAGGCACTGAGCCAAACTCCCGGCCCCACTCACCCTCTCTTGCCAGCATGCCCTGCTGTATGGCAACTGCCATGAATGTCGGCCCCGCCATGCCACACTGCCTTGGAGCCAACTGAGTATGGACTGAAACCTCCCCAAGAACTGTAAGCTAAATAAACCTTTCCTTCCCTAATTTTGGGCGTCAGGTATTTTGTCTTGGCAATGAATGAAGAGTAACTAAGACAGACAAAAAAGAAAAAGAACCACCTACACATAAAAAATACCCATGAGGAATAAATATTTCCTAGAGAAGTCTCAATACTAGTGATAGTTATCTACCACAAGAAGTCTATAAGCATCAACACAGAAAACAAAATAAACAATAGAAATTGACAAGACACAGAAGCAAAATGCAACCTCAGACCTCCAACCCACCTAGGTCAAGTTCAGAGTATAGTGAGATCAAAGAAATTTGAACTGAAACTTTCTGAAATAATAGTAAAACAAGTGAAAATACAAATGTATGAAGTTATGGAAGAAATAATCTCTCAGGGGAAAATAAAAGGAAATGATGATCAAAATGAACAAAAATGCAGACAAGGATAAAAAATAGAGAAGGTTAGAAAAGCAATGGAAATCATGAACACCCAACATAGCAAAGGCATGTAATCTATGAAACATCCAAACAGAAATCTGGACGATTAAAAACTCCACTGTAAGTATATACAACACACTGAACAAAAGTAATATAGAATATCAGCTCTAGAAGACAGGATTGTGGCTAGTGGTCATGAAAAGAAGACATCTTAAGAAAAGCAAGGGACAATGAAAACTCAATCCAACAGTTACAACATGAAACAAAGAAAAATAACGTAAGATTGATCGGAGCAAATGACAAAGATGGAGATAGTGTAAATGCCATAAAAAAAACCTCTTCACAGAAGTAATAGCAGAAAACTTTCCAAACATTGATAAAGAATTTGACATAAAAATAAGTGGAATATGTATGAACAAAATAAAATATCCATGAAAAAATAAATCTGTACCAAGACAGATAGTAATAAAGATTCCAGAAATTCAGCACAAAAATGGAACATTAAAAGTGCTTAGAGAAAAGAAAGAAATCATTATAAAGGAAAGCCCATCAGAATCACAGCAGATTTCTCAGCACAAACCCTCAAATCAAGGAAAGCTTGAAATGAGATATTTCAAGCCCTAAAATAAAACAACCTCTATCCCAGATTGATGTATTCCACAAAACAATCCCTCACAATCAATGGAGAAATAAAACACTTCAAAGATAAAATCTGAAGAAATTCATGACCATCAATCCAGCTCTCCAAAATTTTCTGAGGGATATTTTAGAAACACAAAACAAAGACAACAATTACAGCAACTCCAATACAAAGAAAGTACCAGGTAAGGCAAGCAGTTAAACAGAGGGGTAAGACAGGAAACCAACAAAAGAAAAATTATACGAGGATAAACCAATACATAACAGTTATAAGCATCAATTTAAATGGTCTCAATTCACCAATAAAAAGAAACAGACTGGCAGAATGGATCAAGAAAGAAGATACAGCAATATGCTGGATACAAGAAACACATTTAACTCAAAAAGTAACACATAGACTAAAGTCAAAGAATGAAAAAAACAGTAATACATGTGACAGGAACCTAGAAAAAATCAGGGGTAGCTATTCTATCTACAGACAATGTGAAATTCAGGCCAAGACCAATCAAACAGACAAACAAAGTCTCTACATATTTGTTAAGGGAAAATTCCAAGAAGAAGAGATAACAATCACAAATGTATAAGCACCAAATTCCAATGCACACAAGTCATGAAACAAATGTTAACCAACATGAAAAATCAAATAAACACTAACACAATTGTAGTAGGGAACTTAATATCCCACTGTCACAAATAGATCAATTAGACAAAAAAAAAAAAAAAAAGAAAAGAAAAAACAAACAAATATCAGAACTAACCCATACCTGTAAACAAATTGACTCAGCAGATGTCTACAGATTATTTTGCCCCACAACATCTGAATACAGTTCTCAGTGCACAGGAGATGTTCTCCAAAACAGACCATACACTGCTTAAGCAACTGCAGAGGAACTGAAATTTTCCCATGTATATAATCTGACCATAGTACAATAAAAATGGAAATCAACAGCAAAAGAAAACTACATAAACACATGGAAATTAAAAATACCCTCCTAAATAACCAATGGGCCACAGATGAAATAAAAAATTAAATTAAATAATACCTACAATTAAGTGATAATCATTACAAAATACTGGAACTTATGGGATTCAATGAAAGCAGTCCTAAGAAGGAAGTTTATGGTGGTGAATTCTCACATCAGGAAAACAGAGTTCAAGCAACCTAATATTGAACCTCGAGCTTCTAGAAAAGAATGCATCAAACCCAAAGCTCATTTGAGGGAGGAAATTATAAAGATAAGAGCAGAAATTAATGCAATTAAGACATGAAAACAACACAATCAATAAATTGAACAGTTGGTTCTTTGAAAGATTAAATAAAATTCATTCATTCTTAGCCAAGCTTATCAAAAAGAGGAAAGAAAAGACTCATACTCATGCAATTCAGAAAGAAAAGGGTAAAAATCACAACAGATCCTGTGGAAATCCAGAAGACCATCAGTACTTGTACTCTAATACCATAGAAAACACAGAAGAAATGGACAGATTTCTAGATACATGATACATATGAACTGCCAAAACTGAACCAAGGAGATATAAAAATTCTAAATGACCCAGTATCAGTCAATGAAATTGAAAATGTAATTAAAAACATAGCAAAAAAGAAAAGTCCAGATCCACTGTTGAATTCTACAAGAAATTTATAGAAGAGCTAATGCTACTAAGGCTGAAACTCTAATGAAATTGAAATAGAACTAATACTCCCAAAATGATTCCTGGAAGCAAATAGTACTCTGATACCAAAATAAGAAAAGGACTCAGCCAAAAAAGAAAATCACAGGTTCATCTCCCTAATGAATATAGATGCAAAAATACTCAATAAGATACTGGCAAATAGAATGCAGCAAATCATCAAGAAGATTATACACTATGACAAAGTGGACTTCATCCCAGGAATGCAGATGGTTTAACACAAATCAACAAATGTAATAAACCATATTAACAGAACCAAAGACAAAAATCACATAGCTATCTCTCTAGATACAGAGAAAGCAACTGATGAAGTCCAACATTCATTCATGATTTTAAAAAACCCTACAAAAAAATGGAATAGATGATCTTTATCTTAATCTTATAAAACTCATCTATGATAAATCAACAACCAACATCATACTAAATGGTCAAAAACTGAATGCTTTCACTCTAAAATCACGAATAACACAAAGATGCTCATTATCATCACTCCTATTCAATATAATTCTGGAAACATTAGCGCAGAGCAATTAGGCAAAAAATAAATAAATAAAAGGACTAATGATAGGAAAGAAGTTAAATTATCATTATTGGCAGATGACATGATACTCCACATACAATACCCCCAAAACTCTATCAAAAGGCTCCTAGATTTAATAACTAAATTCAGTAGTGCAGCTGCATACAAAGTCAACACTTAAAAATCAATAGTCTTTCTGTACACAAACAACAAACTCATTGAGAGACAAATTAGGGAAACCATACCCTTCACAATGGCATGGAAAAAATAAAATACTTAAGAATCAATCTAACAAATGAAGTAAAATATCTATATATTGAAAATTACAGTACTCTAAAAAAAGGAGATTGAAGAGGATATCAGAAAATGGGAAGATATCCCTTGGTCATGAAGAGGAAGAACCAACATTGTGAATATGGCCATACTGCCAAAATGGTTATACAGATTTAATGCAATCCAAATCAAAATACCATCAGCATACCTCACAGAACTAGAGAAAACATTCCTAAAATTTATGTGGAAACACAAGGGAAATAGAATAGCAAAAACAATTCTCAGCAACAAAGGCAAGGCAGGAAGCAACACAATCCCTGACTTGAAATTATACTACAAAGCTACTGTGGTATAAACAGCACGGTATTGTTGGGGGGACTGGCCTAAGGATCAGTGGAACAGATTAGAAGATACAGGATCAACTCCAAACACCCTCAGCCACCATATCCTTGACAAAGGAGCCAAACATGTTCACTAGAAGAAATATAGCCTCTTTAATAAATGGTACTGGAAAAACTGGCTTTTTAACTTCTGAAGACTAAAACTAGACCTATCTCTATAACCATGCATGAAACTAAAATCAAAATGGATCAAAGATTAGATTATTAAAACAGAAATACTAAATCTGCTGGAAGATAGAATAGGGAGAATTCTTAAAGACATGGGTGTAGGGAAGATTTCCTGAACAAAACTCCGATCACACAGGAAATAGTAAAAAGAATGAATCCCAGCACTCAGGAGGCTGAGGTAGGCGGAGCGTTGTGAGTTCGAGGCCGGCTTGGGCTACAACGCGAGTGCAAGGCCGACCTGAGCTACACAGTGCGACCCTGCCTCAAAAAACCAGGGCCGGGAGTTTGGCTCAGCGGCTTACGGGCCTTTCAGGCAGGCGCGAGGTTGTCAGCTCGATCCCCGGTGCCACAAAAAAAGAAAAAAAAAAAAAGAATGAACAACTCAGATCTCATCCTAATAAAAATCTTTCACACAGCAAAAGAAATCACTAACAGAGTAAAGAGACAATCTACAGAATGGGAAAAAATTTAGGCAGTTGTCCCTCAAATGACTTATACCTAGAACATATAAAGAACTGAAAAAAAATCAGACCCTCCCCAAATTCAAAGACTTAATCCAAAAAAATGGGCATCTGAGATGAATATACACTTCTTAGAGGAGGAAATATAAACAGCACGTAAATATATTTTTAAACAATGTTCAATATCACTATCAATATCAAGAGATGCAAATTAAAATAATGCTGAGATTCCATCTCACTCTAGAGAGAATGGCTATCATCAAGAAATCAAGCAATAACAAATACTGGGAGGGCTGCAGGTAAAAGGAACACTTCTCCACTCTTGGTGGGAATGTAGACTGGCACAACCACTGTGGAAATCAGTGTGGAGATTCCTCAAAAAACTAGGACTAGAGGTTCCATTTGACCCAAGGTATTCCCCTTCTAAATATCTTCCCAGAAGAATTAAAAATACCATACCACAGCAATATATGCACACCCATGTTTATAGAAGCACAGTTTGTAATACCTAAATCTTGGAAATAACCCAATAGCTTATCAACTGAGGAATGGATTGTCTTAGTTACTTTTTGCTCGTTGCCGAGACAAAATACCTGATGCCCAAAGTTAGGGAAGGAAAGGTTTATTCTTACAGTTTCTTGGGAGTTTCAGTCCATAAAGTGGGCTCCAAGGCAGCATGGGATGACGGGGCTACAGTTCATGGCAGCTGCAAGCTGCAAGCCGCAATCCACGCTGGCGAGAGAGAGGGCAGAAGCTGGGGAGCAAGCAAGAGGAAGACCCGCCTTCCCTTATACTGTATCTCAGCTCCACCCCTGGGCGGGTGTAGCAGTCATGTCATTAATCCTGGCGCCATTAATCCTGGCACTAGACAACAAACTGATCACAAGTGTCAGACTCAGCCCCATCAAAAGTATGAGGACTTGGGGGTACATAGCATATCTTATACATGGATAAAAAACACTTTTTATATACAATGGAGTATTACTCAGTGATAAAAAAGGATAAACTCAAGACATCTTGAGACCATACTCTTAAGTGAAATAAATTGGACACATAAATATCGCACTGTCTCTCTGGTGTGAGAAACTGAAAGAGTGAATAAGGTCCAAAGTGTAAAATAGATGTTATGAAATAGGTAGAAATTGTTCAAAAGGAAAGACAAACTAGAGAGGGGGAAGATTGGAAAGGAAAAGAAAAAAACATAAAAAAGGATAAAATGGAAACAAAGCTTTGTAAACAGGGCAGGAAAGAGGCGTCGAAGGGAGGGAAGGGGATTAGGGAAAAAGAAATGAATCAAAATATATCATCTACAGGTACAAAATCCCTATGATGAATATGATCATTATGCACATCTAAATTGTACCAAAAAAACTCAATAAAGAAAAAAAGAAATAGTCAAAAAAATTAACTTTCTTTCCTTTAACCATGAGCATGCAGAACACATAAGAATTACTCAAAGGCAAAAGATTACTATGCCCAGCAGAGTAAAAAACTTGAAAGAACAGGGGCCACAAAGGCAACTGGAAAAATCCAATAGACAATTTCCCAAAAAATTCCCTAGAATGGCCTGGGAACATCCTTTAGGGGTTCTACATCCTGACCATGAAGCACAGTTCTCTTGATATGATAATTGTGTCTGTGTATGTATATGTATACATGTATGTACAGAGCATAAAATACAGAGAGAGTAATAATTACATTATTAATGTTTAAAGCATGTATGTGCAGATACACATGTCATAGATTATACATTATGATTATGTTCAAAATAATACACCTATAAAGCCAACTAAACTGTATGCATATACAAACTTCTTATATATGTAATAATTAGATAAAATATTTATGTATCTTTGAAAGCTATTGTTTATTTACATGTGTACAGTAATCCCCTCTTATCTGTAGTCTTGCTTTCCTTGATTTCAATTACCTGCTATCAACTGTTCTTTGAAAATATTAAATGTCAAATTCTGGATACAAAATACTCATAATTTTTAAATAGTGCGTATTTCTGAGTGACCACTTTGTCCTGACAAGGACGTAAATCATCCCTTTGTCTGTAACAGCCACACTTTATACACTACTTGTTCACTGGTCACTCAGAAGCTCTCTCAGAGTGGCTGTTAAGGTATTGCAGGGTTTGTGTTTAATAACCCTCAGGTAGTAATCTAACGCCATGATGCAATGCCTGTGCCTTGTACCTCAATTCATCTCCTACAGGCTCTGCATCATCTCACTTTGCCATATGCACAAATGTGTGTACAATTCAGTAAAATATTTTGAGAGATAATATTTGCTTTCTATTACAATATAGTATGATGTTATGTTTTCTATTTGATTGATTGATCATTACTAATTTCTCACCGTGCCTAATTTATAAATTAAACTTTACAGATGTTTGCATGTTTAAGAAAAGCATAGTACATATAAGATACAGTACTACCTGGAGTTTCAAGCATCTACAATGGTTGGGGCTTAGAACCTGTCCTCCCTGGATAAGAAGGAGTTACTACAATTTTCAACTAAGTCTTAAATTCTTTATGAAGGAGCCTGTGCTAGTTAATTTAAAGTGTCAGTTGACTGCATTAGGAACACTAAGAGAACTTGTAAAGATTTGTAATGGTTGTGTCTCTGAGGATTTTGGATAGAGGAAATGGCATGTGATCCACCCTCAATTTGGGCAGGCAGCATCCAACCAGCTGTGGGCCAAGACAGAGAAAAAATATACAAAAAGTAAATTGATTTTTCTCTCATAGCACTTGTAGGGAGCAGATTGATCACATGTGTGGGGATAAAGCAAGGCCAGTCCTGAAAACACAGAGAACCCTAAACAAGCCATGTAAACAAGTTTTTTCAGCTCCAAGAAGGCAGGGTGCCCAGGTCAACCAGGCAAACAAGCTGCTAAGAAGTGGGGTCAAAACTGACATTCTTCTTTGGAGAGTATAAACAAACCTGCTACAGTGATTGAGCAGTTCCTTCTCTCCCATCAGGAGAGTAAGGGCTCCACCTGACCCCAGATTTGTCCCTTCTTCATTTTCTCATCCTCTCACCATCCTTCCCCTTGGGAACATCTAGAGTTGCAGCCGGTCCTACAAGAGCTGGGATAAATTCTTCTCTTGCTTCTAGACAAGAGAACTCCAGCTTCTATGATATTTGGACTGCAGAACACTCCACACCCATGGAGTTCTCAGGCCTTCAAACCTAGACTAAGCCATGTTACAGGCATTCTGGTGTCCAGACTACATCTGATCAGTCTCCATAACTGGTTGGACTAATTCCCCTGAAAGAAATCCCCTTGCATATATCTATTTGCTTCTATATCCTACTGGTTTTCTCTGCAGAACCCTGATTAATACACAGCTTATTTCTAAGACAGAAATTGTGATTGGTTTGTAAAATTAAAATGATCTAATGTAATTTAAGAATGAAATACAGTTCCTTGCACATAATGCAAACTAATAAAATGTTAGTTTTTCCCTTCTTACCTATGTTCAGTAATTGTCTACACGACAGTCCTGCATCATCAAATAACCTAATTTAGGAAAACAAAGCATAATGAACCATCTGGAGATTACTGTGCTATTTCCTTCTGTGTTAGTAAAGTCCCAAAAATATTATGAGAATTTACGTGTCATAATATAAATTATATTTCATAATCTAAACTAATCTGCAAAGAATTACAATTCCCATTCAAGTGAATTATTTCTTCCAAATTATTTTAGTAACTTGAAAGAGAGGATAGCACAATAGAAATCCAAAACAACAAAATTTTAACTTGAAGATGGATATTACATCTGATTTATCATCCTTCTAAAAACAGCAAATAAGCAATGAATACCAATGCTGAAATATTATCCAATTTCTTTTGCAGCTTCTCTTAAAAGTTGACAACACATGTCCCTTCACCTATTGTAAAGGCCTTCCGGACTTCAGCAATATGGCGCATCACTAAGAATGATGCTCTCAGTGCAGACACATTTGACAAATTATGGGCCTTCAGTCACTGCTCCTATTCTTCATGTTCATGTTTTGGTTTTGCTTTTGTTTTTTCAACTCTGAAGGCTTGTCTTTGAATGCAGGATGCCTGAACTTCATCTAGCAAAGCAGTTTTGCAGGTTTCACTAGCTAGCCAATTGCTACATATACAAAGTGGGCTTGGAGAATGTGATTACCTGCTGAAGCGAACCCTTAAGTTAAGTAGGACTCTTGATATTTTCTTTTAAATGCAGCTTTTTGGGACTGGAAGTCCTAAACCCTTCTGCTCTCTCATCATTGAGTCTTTCCTGCTTTTGAAAGAAGTTCTACAGTAATGTTTGCCTTTTACTCCTTTTGGCTAGGGTTAGCTTGAGGATCTACCAAAACTGTGACTGAGACAAGTTTGCAAACTGGGAAAGAACCATGGAGAAAAGTGGTAAGTAACATTTAACAGGTGGACCACAAACAGATTAAAATAAATGTGAGATTCTGACTCAAAGCCTACCACCAGACACAGTTTAACTGTCACTTGTCACTCACTGACAAGGCTTGATATGAAATTGTGCAAACAACTGCTATATTATGGTCTTCTGTCATCAAACCTCTCTGCCAATATTAGTCTGTAATTAGCAGCCACTCCCCAGTGCTAATTTCACTGCCTCAGTACCACCTCATATCGTCAGGTGTTAGATTCTCATAAGAATCACACAACTTGAATCCCTTACATGGTGAGTTCACAGCAGGGTTCCTGCTCCTAAGAAAATTGAATGCTGCCCCCGATCTGACAGGAGATGGAGCTCAGGTGGTAATGTGAGTGATGAGGACTGGCTATAAATACTGCAGATGATGCTTCCTTCACTGGCTGGTCTGCCACTAGTCTCCTGCTGTGTGATCCAGTTCTGAACTGGCCAGGGACTGGTACCAGCTATTGGGGATCCCTGATCTTGCATCTTCCCCCAAAGTTTCATGTATACAAAGGTGCAGTTTTGGAAAGTGACTGGGTCACAGTGGAATTATGCTCATGGCTGTCATGGGTTGAATAGCTTTCCTCCACTATATCCTTCTGCCATGCCATCTCTGTTTTGAAACCAATCAACTTTGGTTCCAATCCTCTGAAAACCATGAACCCAAGTTAATTCTCAATTCTTTTAAATTGTAGGTGTCCAGTATTTTATCCCAGCAATGGAAAAGTAACTAATGCATGCACAAATATAATTTCAAAGTATATGAAACCATCTCTTCAATATGAGAAACCAGGAAGATACGAATGCCAAAGCACTGTTAACAGAACTCTTGGCATTTATAACAGCTCTTGTTCAACATCAGAAAAATGCTGATGACATGACATTCATGGACACTCAATGACTGGTATATGAAAGAAAGAGTTTTACAGACTTCAGAAATACATATTAAGAACCTATTTTTCTTCTCAACATTCACAGGACTAAAGTAACACTCCTTTCCCTAGAATTCATCACCTGTAACATCTAGGCAAATGACTGTGTTGCATGGACATGTTCCCGTCCCCAAAGGCCAAGCACACAGCAGACATTTCTCGTCCAATTCATTTCCACTTCCCCAAATCCAAGGCAGAGCTCCCCTGTTGGAAGTTGACTGGCCATGAATGAGTAACAGCTATCCTAGAAGTATTGCTCCTTGCACTATGTGTGAAAGTGTGTGTGTGTGCACGGGCGCGTGTGTGTGTGTATTTCTGAATAGTATAATATTTTGATATTTGCCCTCCTGGGGCTAAGCAGTTTTAAAAGATAGCAAAGGATCCATTCAGGACCATAACTTTGATACCTTAACTGACTGCTACAGACTTTTATTTCCTAATCTGGTTCATACGCATCATGAAGCAATACCAAGGCCCAGTGTCATGCAACTAGGGACAAACTCTATATCTAAGAGCTCTCCAAAATCATTCAAACTAGCTAATCCTAAATTCACCACCCAGCCACACTTTGCCTTTCTTGTGAAAACTTAATAAAGGCTCTGTCCTTAAGCCTTTCCCTTGTGTCTAGCTTCTTTCTCTTGAACACCTTGCTATCTTTCCCATATGGTTGGTATGGTGTGCTATGACTTTTGTCTCCAGGACTGTGAATAAACTGAGCCCTTCATCTTCTGCAGTTGCTGTGCCTACCTATTTCATTAAAAAAAAAACACAGGGACTTCCTCCAAGATGGCCGCCCAGGTGACACCGTGACCGGGAGGCTCCCTGAATATACCATCAAAATGCCGGAATATAAACTAATATAATAACAGAGAGAAGGAAAAAAGAGGGAGATGGGTCCTCTGGACCCAAGAAGAATCTAAAACGAGAACTGTAGCCCACGGAAAGAGTAAAAGAATGAAATAAACAAAGGCGGAGACCAGAAGCACCTCTGTCCAGAA
>RJWM01005013.1:0-95878 GCA_004363535.1 Dasyprocta punctata | reverse complement strand
TGCAGATTCCGCCAGGACCCTCCAGGGCCTGGTGTGGGCAAGGAACCGTGCCTAATTAGGTGCAGTTCCAGTCTCAAGATGGAAGCCTGTTCCTCGCTCTCCCTGGGGAGTGGGGGGTGGGGGGCTGGGGCCCGCCGAGTTTACTCACTCACCAGCTCGCGACCACCTCTTTCCACGATCGATAGCCGTCTCCGCCTTAGCCACAGATGTTCAATCGCGCATTTCAAGCACTTTAATCTCACCTTCCCAGTTTGAGTCCGCGTTGATTGGATTGAGCTCCGGTCAGAGGCGCTGCCACCTTTGTTTGTTTACTTCTTCTTTTTTTTTTCCTCTTTCCGTGGGCTACAGTTCTCATCCTAGACTCCTCTTAGGTCCTGAGGATCCATCTCCCTCCCCTTTCCTTCTTTCTGTTATTGTATTATTTTGTATTCCAGCATTTGGGAGGTATATTCCAGGGAGCCTCCCTATGGCGGAGTCATCAGGTCGGCCATTTTGCAGGAAGTCCCTTTTATGCATTTCTGTCGGAAATCAGTGGGAACATATTTGTATGGATCTTTCTGGGTTCCTTTTTTTAAATTGATCTGTGTATCTGTTCTTCCAACTGTCTTGATTATTGTGTAGATAAAGTATATCTACACAATATCTTCTCAGCCTTTATGCTGAGAAGAATGGCTTCTCCCATTTCAGGTTTTTTTCAAAAATATTTTAGATCTCCGTAATTTTGGCTTAGCTTGCCAATGTCTACAAAAAAACTCTGTTGAACATTGCATGTAGATGTATTCTAAGAAAAACTAAAATTTTTACTGTGTTGCATTTTCTAATCCATAAATATGATATGTCTCTCCAATTATTTAGGTCTTTGATTTCTTTATGTAGCTGTTTGTAATTTTTAGGATGTAAAGTTTATATGTTTTCTTACCTATCTTAATATTTAGCTTTCTTTGGAGCAATTGTAAATAGTATTATACTTCTAATTTTGATTTTCATATATTTGTTAACAGTATGTAGAAATATGATTGAATTTTGTGTGTTGATCTTGATTCCTGAAACCTTGGATGAATTCACTCATTAGGTTTAGGAGTTTTGCTGTTGATTCCTTGGGATTATTATTACTTTTGTTTTGTTTTGTTTTTCGCTTTTTGTTTTTGCTACTGGGAATTAATCCCAGGGCCTCATACATGTTAGCCAAGTGCTGTGCCACTGAGCTAAATCCTAGCCTTTTCCGTCTTTTTTTTTATTTGTACAGTATATGTTTGTAGTACATAATATTTACATTCTTTGTTTAGAGTTGGTACATGTACATAATACAACTTAATTCCTTTTTTTTCTTCCCCTTTTCCTTTCCTTCCTCATCCATTTCTTGATCTTTAAAAAAATTTTATAGGGTCTTATTAAGCTAGCTAGGCTTATTTCACACTTGTGATTCTTATGCTTCTATTTTTTGCAGCTGCTTTACCAGATTAAAGAATTGTCTCTGTTGTTTGTTTTTAAGAAACAGGGTCTTCCTGTGTTGCCCAGGCTTGCCCTAAATTCCTGGCCTCAAGCAAACTGTTGCCTGAGCCTCCCTGATGCTACAGGTACATACTACTGTACCTAGCTCTATCCCTCGTTTTTATTATTATTGCTGGATTTTGTTAAATGCTTTTTTTGTGTGTAAGTTAATATTTCTTTGTTAGTTTATGATACCATGGATTATGCTAATTGATTTTTGACTGTTGAACAAGACTTAAATACTTGTAATAAATTGCATTTGCCATAATTGTTTTATACATTGCAGAATTTGACTTGCTATTTTAGGAATTTTTATGTCAAAGTTTGTGATAGGTATTGGTCTGCAGTTTTCTTTTTTGTACTTTTTTAGGCTGGTAATTCTAACCTCATAAAATGAGTCAAGAATTGTTCTGTCCTCTTCTATTTTCTGGAAGCAATTGTGGAAAGTTGGTGTTAATTCTTATTTAAAAGTTTGTTAATAGTCTCCAGTGAAACTCTGGGCCTTGAGATTTCTTTTTGAAGAATTTTTAAATCTTCAATTTCTTTAATGACTATAAGACTCATATCTATTTTATCTTTGGGAGTTTGTGATTTTTGAGAATTGTATATTTTTTCTAATTTGTTGAATTTATAAGGATAAAGTTGTTAATAGTATTCTCTTGCTATACTGTTAATGGTGATACGATCTGTAGTGCTTTCTTTCTGACATTAATGATTTATATTTTCTCTCTTTTGTCAGTCTTGTTAGCTTTATCAATTTATGGATTTTTTTTCATTGAACCAATTTTTGTTCCATTGATTTTTTGTATTATTTCAGTTTTTTATTTTATTCATTTTTTCCCCATCTCGATTATTTCCTTCCTTCCTTGCTTTGAACTTTTCTTTTTTTCTAGTCTCTTAGGTGAATGTTTATATACCATTCTTCTATTAATGTCAGAATTTAATATTACTAACTTTCTTCTTAAGCGTGTTTTCACAGTTCGCTACATAATTTTAGTTTGTCGTATTTTCATTTTCATTTGGTTCTGTATGTTTTTAAAAATTCCCTTTACTACTTTCTCTTTAGTCTAAAAATGGGTTATTTAGAACTGTTATTAAATTTACAGGTGTTTGAAATTTTTCTCTTCTTTCCATTAGTGACTTCTGATGTGGCTTTGTAATGATCAGAGAGCAATTACATTTTTTTTTTTTTGAGATTTGTTTCATGGTCTAGGATATGGTTGATCTTGGTGAATGTCCGTAAATGCTTGAAAAAAAAGGTTTATAATTGTATCTCTCTTAGCTGACATCGAAAATTTTCTTTAAATTTTGTAAAAAATTATCCTGTATGTAACTAATTCTCCCTCATGGCTGCCACCCCAACTACTGCACAGAAGCCATTCTTATCCTGCTGAAATTTGGGCTCCCCATTCCAGTCCTTCTATCTCCCTCCCATAGATGCCCTCTCCTCCTTGCTTATCTTTTACCACACACAGTCCAGGCATTGCTGTACTCAAACACCCTCCTCACTCCTCTCAGATTCTGACTTTTCATGGCAGACTGTTCTCACTACTTGCACATTCTCTTCTTTCTGCTTAGGCTTTGGTATCCTGTGCCTAGCTACCCCATTGGTGGTTATGTCCTCCTTACCCACCTTTAGCTCTGACTTCACATGTGGATCCTCTCTTTTATATAGATGCCCTCCTTAGCCACCTCAGGTTCTCATTCCATGCAATTCTGCTCTTCTTGAGGACAGCTGTGCTCTATTTGCCTGAGTTCTGACACTATATGCAGGACTACCCCTGAGTGCATGTCCTCTTCAACTCTACCTCAAATTAACGTTTTGAAAATTTTTTAAATTCTGGTTTTTAATTTTAATGTAATACAAATAGATATTAATAAAAATATGAAAAACACTCTTGTATGAAAAATACAACCAATTTCATAACAAAATAATTAGAGAATAACAGTGGTTAATGTACCGTGTATCATAATGTTAAAAGAATGGCCAGAATGTTACTCAGAATACATATGGATACTATCTTCACTGTTTACTAGTTATACTTTACCAGCGTTTCCCACCAAACCTGCATGGGCTCTGAATCTCTGTATTAGGTCACCAGCATCTCCTTGCAGAGATACATGTCTTGTTCTACTTAAGTTTTAGCATATCACATGGATGCTTGTATTACCTTGCTTAGGTCCTGACATCTCTTTTTGTACTGCCACGTGTGTGACTGTCCTCAGTTTGCTTGGGCCTTGACAGTCTTGGCCACCCCTCTATGGAGATGCCATCTCTATCCCACTCAGGTTCTGACTCTGTCCCACATCCTCATTTTAGGTCTTAGTTGTTCAAGGAGAAAAGGCAAAGTGAAAAAATGAAGAGAAAGGACATGAAAGCTGAACTTCCATTTTGAAGAAAAAAATGTGTCCTTTGTAAAGGACATTTAGATTATTTCCTTGTGCATGAATAGCACAGAGCTTTATATTCATATACTTTGGTTTTCAAACCATAGCATATAAAATAAGTCAGTAATTGCTTCTTCAGTGTTATGCCTGTTTTACTTGATATATAAGTTTTTTTTTCAGTTCAATAGGCTTCTTATGAGTAGAGAATAAAGATAAATTATTAACAGAAAATGGTTAGGAGGGTGAAATTTTAGAAGTTGTTTTAATTTTTATCTTTTCAGAAAAAATTAGTTATGAAAAAATGCTTTAGTGATGTTAAAGGTTAAACCAAATGGGAAAAAGCATCAGAAGATTTTAAAAACCTAGGTATTCCTGTGACATATTTAAGGGTAGCATGCATAGAGAGTTTTATCTCATATGCAAATCCACTGGCATTGTTTCAGGGGAGAAATCACTGAGAGTGCTGGCACCCACCACTGGCTATTGACAAGCATATTTTCAAAAAGATGTAATATTCAGTAGCTGTCAGCACAGTATATAAAACAAATAGCATATTTTTCAATTACAGGTTGATACACAGTATAAAGCAAAGAACTAACTATAGCTTCCTTTTAATGATGCCTTTGAGGTTTAAAGCATCCTTGCAAGAGCAAGGTATTTATAAAAACGGCCCTGACTTCCGTAATGTTAGGTGGAAAAACTGTAAGTATCCCAATGCTGAATGGTGTACCTGTATCTTTGAGGGATTAATTGAGGCTATATTTGTGAGGTTCATTTTACTCAGCATCTTTATTTATTTATTTTTATTTTAATTAAGCTTTTTGGTACATTTTAAATATACATAATGATCACTTTCATCATTGGGACTTTGTACCTGTACGTGTCTTATCTCAATTCCTTTTTTCTTTTCCATCCTCTTATCTTCTCAATCTCTCTTCCCTTCCTTATTTATAAAAGCTTTGTTTCCATTTTTTCTTCTTTTCTTGTTTTTTTTTCCTTTTCCCTTCCTTTATTTCCCCCATCACCTCTCTCTAGTTCCCCTTCCCAATAGAACATTTTCTTCCTATTTCATAATATCTAGTATACATTCCAGTCTTTGTTTACACTTCTGGTTTCTCACACCCAGAGAACAATGAGTATCTTTATTTATGCCATGTATGAAAGAATAAAAACGATACCAAAAAGATTTATCGATGGTTGTAAAGGAAAATAAATGTGAATAAAAGATATAAATAAAATTTAGACTTGGTATAAGAGGTTAGAGAAATGGATGCATTCAAATGAGGTAAAACAATGGTGACAAGACAGGATATTATAGAGCTGCTCATGGTGGCACACACCTGTAATCTCAGCACTTGGGAGGTTGAGGCAGGAGGGTTGTTGCAAGTTTGAGACCAGCCAGGGCTACAAAGTGAGCTCAAGGCCAGCCTGAACTGCATCTCAAGACCCCGTCTCAAAAAGACAAAAAAAGAAAAAATAAAAAAAAAAGAAAAGAAAAAGTAGGATATTATATGACTAGTTGTGTTAAAGGTCAAACCATGTGGGAAAAGTGTTGGAAGATTTAGAAAACTTACATATTCCCATGACATACTCAAGTATAGCATAAAGAGTTTCAGCTCTTATGCAAATCCACTGGCATTATTTCAGAGAAATTAGAAATTTATGTTAGAGAAAGACTTAGTAGTTAGACCCAGTTGTTTAAAAATGTAAAAAAGATCCCTGATTTATACTTTACCAGAATATGAGCCAAGAAAATTAATTGGGCAAGAAAACAAATATTTAAAAAGTCTGGTATGAATTGGTAATCTATGGGTGCCTCTTTAATAATTTGTATATTTCAGATAACTTTTTCATCTGTATTTATAGCAAAAAATAGAATAATAGAAAATAAACATGAATCAAAATTTACAGGGTAATGGGAGTTAGCTACCACAAAGATAAATTAGGGGTAATGTGAATTATTTAGTTTGAGGAAGAGTGTGCTAAGGAATGAGTTGATGCAAGAGTTTTATGTCAGTAAAGGAGTTTCCCTAAGGTGTCTAGCATTGATTTACCTTTGCAGAAGGATAAGTTGGCTATCGATTGATCTTTCTAGGAGATACTAGGATAGAGAGAATTCTTACCCTAGGATAGAGAAAATTCTTTTTGTTGAAGTTACTGAATTAAGTGACCTTAGAAAGTCTTTTGCAATAAAATTAATGAATTGTTTGTATAGATGGGAAAAGCAGTGTCACTTAAGGGGACTTGAAAAATGAGCGGTTGTTTGTTCTGAAGGATGGTGACTTTTCTCTGTATACTATATGCATTTTTTTTAACCAAAACTTTTAAAGATAGGGAGGGGTGCCACCAAATAATGCACAGACTATACTCTGTAGACTTGGTCTTTAAAGGAAAAACAAGTTTAACATTTCAAAATAGTCTTAGCCACAGTTACATTTTTTGATGTATATGAGCTCAGTTCTAAGAAACCTGAGAAAATCCTCCCATTATTTCATGCACTATGCCTGTACTGTCTAATAATGCATTGTTCCCCAGTGAATACTTGTGCACTAACTCATTTGAGGGCAGGGTTCTTTTCTAGGCCCAGATACTCTTGATTTTTCCCAGAGGACAGTTTTCTATTCCTGCTTGACATTTCTCAGAAGAAAAATAGAAAGTGAAGCACCATTAGTTTCCCACTGTAGAATAAACAGGTCATTATTTTATGTTTATTCTGGTCTTTTTAAAAATTTGATTGTAACTTTTTTGTTGTAATTAGATGTACATGTAAACAATGGGAAAGTTAGGCTTTAATTTTTCAGTGACTGGATTTTTTTTTTCTTGTCCTTCTATTAGAAGACTTTATGGATTTTTTTTTTTTGGTGGGGAGTAGTATACAATAGTCTTTATACTAGAGTACATAGAAAATTTTAAGAAAAGATAAGGAAATTTTAACTTGATATAGGTAGAAAAGTCATTTTCTGAACTTTAATGGAATTTAATGTCATCGAACAGTAAGTATGCCAAAATGTATTTTTCAAAGGGTCTATTCTAAGCTCTATAATTCAAAGATTTTTTGAGTAACTAATGAACACTCAGTCCGTGTATGCAGTCTTTCTCCTGGTTCTGACCAGACTTTTCCTACTGAGTTAGTTTTTGATAGCATTTATTTTTCCGTTTTGCATGGCATGTGGACACATGTACAGTACCATAGCTAGGTTTATGTGGGCATTGCTTTTGCTTATAACATTGTTTGTATGCATTGTCCCATGATCAAATGTTTGGCTTTCTTGTTTCTTTACAAATGCTCTCTGTATTTATAAAGAGTATGTATACACTAGCAGAAGTGAGGGGCAGAAACATTTTGTATTAAAACAAGCAAGACTTTTATGGAAAAAAGTATAAAATGTGCAGGAATATTTAAGGTAAAATATAAGACTTAAAAAGAAATTCGTTACTTTTGTTATAATTTTCAGTTCCAACACTCTCTCTAAAGGTATGACTGCTCTTTTTTTTTAGGTAAGAGTAAATTTTGTGGAAGTTTTTTTTTGTTTTTAATTTTTTTTTATTTTAAAGATAGTAAAATCCAACAAAACGTAACAGAACAAAGTCAATCAAAACAAAGCAGTAGAGCTGGTACAGAACTTCAAAGAAAGATACTAGGAAAACAATAGTTACTATAGTATATCTTGTTATTTTTAGAATAGTTGACTATTCCATCAGGTATAGTAAAATCAAACCAAAAACAAAACAATAAGACCAATAAAAACAGAATATGAAATAAATAAAAAAATTAATCAGGATATAACAAAACAATGAGAACAGTATTGGGCCTTAAAGACAGGACAGAAGAGAATCCCCCATATTTGCTACATTGCATACTGTCATCTTCCCAAGAGATGCTCAGACTGCCAGCTCCAGGCCTGCAAAATCAACCAAACAATACAAGCATTTAGTTGCTTTATGTACCATAGTTGCTATCAACTTAGCCAGTCCTCCGAACCAGCAGGTTGCTTATGACGAGGTGGGGGGATGGGGGATGTCCTTTCCTGGTAGGCCTACTGGAGGCACATCTCTTTCTCTTCCTGGGGTCTGCACCGTCACGCACTCACCGGGAAAGCAGGCTAGTTGTCTTCTGGTTGGAGCTTCCCTGACTCAATGTCCTGTGGAAGTTTTTGAGATTTAATCTGAGGTATTAAATTATTAATGACAATAGTGATTTATTAACAGATTGTTGTCTTCTTTATAAATAATACCAGAAATATTCTCTTGTACAGTTTTAGCATCGTTATCCTTTAGTTAAATAATTCCCTTTCCTGTGTTTAGATTCTCATTTTGTTAACTAATTTAATGCTATAAAGAGGGTAAGGTCCTTTTTTGTTACTTTCATAGTCTGAGAATGCTTAGATGAAAAATGTAGTTCATGCTACTAAATTATTGTACGTGTCTCTTAGCTGAAATATTATTGAGCAATTGAGCATAAATTAAACAAGATAGATTTCAGAATAGATATAAATCTTGGGTTTGCTTTACTGGCATGTGCTGTACACTTAAACTCTGTGGTAATGTACTTGGTCATATTAACTGTGCAAATGGACCAGGAAAAAGCCATGCATATCTTTAGATATTCCTACAGAAACAAGTGTTACTCTTTGTTCTTAATGTAGCTTGTTAATTTTATAGCCTTTCAGAGCATAACAGTTACTGAAGAATAATCTAATCATAGCAACATAAAAGATTTTTGAAGCCCTGTTTAATAGTGTGGCAACAAATATTTCAAACATACTCCAGAAGCCACATTTTGAAAAGAATAATTTTATCTGACTAGAGATCTTAAACTTTGGGAAAAGCTCATCATAGACTCTGACATTATGAAATATAGCTGTGCAAGCATTTTTTCCCTCAGTGATACTAGATTTCAAGGTTCTCCTTCAGGTCACCAAAATAAAGAAGTAAATGTTGGGGTACAGCTGTGTGTTCTCACCTGACCAGGTGCTTTCATAACATTTAGGTTAATGTTAAGTTAAATTTGGCAATCTAATTTCTTGTTAACTTTTTATTTTTTTAATGTCTCCCTAATGCTGCTTGGCAATGAAACAAGTCTTTGGGGGCACTCTTCATATTTCTATGATTTTGATGAATGGAATTTGAACTATAAGAGCACTTGTTTAGATTCTTTTTGGATAGGCTATACTGACTAAACTTACTGTGATTATATTTTTTTTGTAATAGCCATTCAGCAAATATTTTTAAATAAATGAAATGTAGTTTCTCATTCACTTAATGATTTTCTTCTTCAGACATTTTTTAAAGGTTTTATTCATCTAAGATTTTGCTACATCTTTTCTCACTTTAACGTTATTTTTTCCTTGCAATATATATTGTCATTCATTTTGTCTTTGTTTATGTAAAATCCTATGGATTCCACTTCCTTCATTTCATCTTTATGCTGAGTTTCACTTCTTTATGCTTTTTAATATTTCTTGTATGTACTTATTTCTCTCTCATCCTGTGGGCATTGCTTTTGCTTATAATATTGTTTGTATGCATTGTCATAGTTCTAATTTTCCTTCAATTATTTCATTGATTTCAATATCTCTGTCAGAGGACACCAAGGCTTTCTGGTTTCTTTACAAATGCTCTCTATATTTATAGAGTATGGATACACTATCAGGATATTTACAATATACTGAAGAATATTTCAGAACTTCACCTGAAAAGAATTTTACAGTTGTTTGGTCTACCATTTTTTCTTTATGTGTGGGAGTAAGGATGCCCAGAGAGATAAGCAGACTTTGCCAAGATTACTGTGAAAGATGTTAATGCCAGTATTCTTGAGAATAATGATAAGAGAAGGCATTGTGAAGAGACTAGAACAAAGAGGGCAAGATAATTTGATAATAGAGTATAAGTTCTCTCATGTGTGTGTTTGTTTGGTTTTCTGGGTTACTTATAAACATATCAGTCTTATAGATTACTCTGCTAAAAAGAAAGATCTTGGTCCCATTCGTAAATAATATGACTTGAGGAGATTGCTTGACTGTCTTAATGCGGCAAAAGAAAGAAATCTATTAAGCACTACAGTGTGCTGTACTTTTTCATACTAATTATTTCAAAGACAGTGTGGGAGGTAGAGTGGAATTTAAACTTGATTAGCTTTGAAATCTACCCCTGCGATTGTGGGAGTATATTTCTAGGTGCATGGGGGTGGATCATGGAGGTATGGCGTTGGGATCTATGCCATGTCCCTTCCCCTTCTGCTTAGCACTAGTCCACTCTGCTTCCTGGCTGCCATGAAATAAGCAGTTGTGCTCAAACACATCTTTCCATTCCCAATTATGGACTGAAACTATGAGCAAATTCAACCTCTCCTCCTCTAATTTGTAGGTGTCAAATATTGTGTCTCAGCTATTGTGTCTCTGAGAAAGCTGACAAATGAAGACATTAACTCTTGGACATTCATAGTTCTAATTTTCATTCAATTATTTCATTGATTTCAATATCTCTGTCAGAGGACACCAAGAAAGAAAGTCTATAGTGTTCATGTTATTCAGAAGTTGGTCTGGGAGACTAAGGTTTTGGAAGGAGTCAATTTAGTAGCTTAAGAAAAAGTTTAGGTTCCTTACGGATTTTGCTTGTGCCTGTATCTGTGAGATCTTCTGGACTGTGTTGTATCCTCTTTGGAGAAATAAGTACCAGCGGCAAAGAAATTCAGCATTAACCTCTCTGTACAAAGAGTAACATGAAAATTAGCGTTGTTCTAATATATTCTTTGCTGAATTGTAAATTTTAATGTTGGTCATGTTTAGGGTTTTTTAAAACAATTTTTGTCCCCATGTGCTCTTGTCAGAAACCATTCTTTTTGGTACGATTAAGTTGGGATACTTTTCAGAATTCAATATTAATGATAAAGATATTTTTGGTTTGTGTTTTTAACTTTATGGACTAAGAATGAGTATAGTAAACCTTCCTATTAATACTGTCTTTTTATTCCAGTCCAGTTATTTGTGCACTACTGAAGAATGCAGGGTATCAGTGCCAAGTAAAAAGTAATATTTCATACACATATTTAGTAAAAGATTTAAGGTATATATAATTTCCATTTCACTGACAGGATTTATCTAAAAATATGCAAGGAATCTAAATCCAAATTGGTAATGTTGATAATTAAAAATGAAAATTTTTTAACCTTTTTTCTGCTCTGGATTATAATTCAGCACCTGTGTTTTGTGTAGGACTCACATATAAAATGTTTCTGATGACTGAAAACACTCTTGTTTCTTCAAATTGCAGTAAAACTTACAGACATTTGGTTGAAGTAAAGATTTCATACATACTTTGTTACAAAGTTGAGGAAGATTGCTTTATTGCTGTATGAGAGATTAAGTTAAAAAACAAAGTACAGGCATACCTTTAGCCCCATCACTCTTTAAGGCTGAGACAGAAGGATTACAAATTCAAGCCCAGGTTGGACAATGTAGTGAGATCCTGTCTCAGAAATAAATAACCAAATAATATATTAAAAGGATTGGGTATGTAACTAAGTACAAAGGCCCTGAGTTCAGTTCCCAGTACCACAAAACAAGCAAAACACAGAATCTCCTTGAAGAAATTCGAGCACATCTTTGGAAGAAATTTAAACTGTAGTTATAGGCACATATTTTTATCCTGATGAGCATTTTTTCTCCTATCCTTCATTTGCATATTTTAGAGTAAGTGAAGAAAAGGAAGTGACAGAAGAACGACTGAAAGCTGAGCAGGAATCATTCGAAAAGAAGATCAGGCAGTTGGAAGAACAGAATGAACTGATCATCAAAGAAAGGGAAGATATCCTTTTTGAAAACCCTCATTTTTAATGTGCAGAAAGTTTGACTTTTTCATGAATGAAATATAAATTCCAGAGAAATAATTATTCTAATTTATAGCAGGGAATAAATCTGCATGTGCTGCCATTTCTAGGCAATCAGAGAGATACTTAACAGCATGTGCTGTTGCTTCCTTTGTGTTTGATAAGGCCACCCAGCTGTTCTGCTGCTGCTATTGTGCTGTATAGCACATATTTGTCAACTAAAAAAGACAATAAGAAATTCAGGCGTTAAAATGTAGTATTGGAACTTTATTAAATTCCATTCCACTACTGTAATTGAGCCAAAATCTACTTGTGTTTGGTATTCTTTCTAGCTAAATCTTTGACAGTCTTAAGGAATTCTACTCTGAAATCATGAAAATAAAAATATTCTTTGTAATGTACAGATACTGTAATTGATACCTTTTTTTTTTTTTTTTTGTGGCACCAGGGGTCAGACTCGCAACCTCCCACCTGTCGGGCAGGTGCTTAAGCCACTGAGCCAAACTCCCAGCCCTGGTTTTTTGAGGCAGGGTCACACTATGTAGCTCAGGCTGGCCTTGTGCTCACATTGTAGCCCAAGCTGGCCTCGAACTCACCACGCTCCTCCTACCTCAGCCTCCGGAGTGCTGGGATTAAAGGTGTGTGCCACCACACCTGGCTATTGTAATTGATAAATGTTTACATTGTAACATAAAACTACTGAACTCATGAAAGAGTAACTATTGAGTTTAGAACTAGAAGTGTTTATGTGGATTGATATATATATATATATATTGCATTATTTGTTTGAAAGTAAAAACATTTTAACTTAAAAATTATACTTAAAGAGATTTTTAGTTAAAATGAGCATATTTCTGAACTTTCTTTCAAATAGGTAGAATTAATTGTCCTTGGGTGTTTTATGCACTGGCACTGACATAGAAGAGAAATAACGGTCCCTAAAGTTAGGGTGACTGATCTGCCAGCAAAACTGGTATATGAGTGCTTGAAAAAAATATTGTCTTTATTGGTAGTATGATCATTAACTTGATTGTTAGATATTATTTCAAAGATTCTGAAAGTGTCTAAAACTATGCCTTTGTGAATACTAGAAAAATAGAAGCATAAGCATAAATTAATTAGCTTGAAAAACACAAAACTGTAACCATGAAAAATGAGTTCTAAATTTTTGTTTTTCAAGTAGTGGAAATGTTTGATAGAAAATTAATATAATCAGAATTCTCAGACTCAATTTGCTGAGTAGAACATTAACAAGGCTTTTTAACCCATAATTGTAGAGGAATAGTTTTGAGATCTGTATATTTGGATAATCGTCTCAGGCCTTGCCCACTTTGATTTTATTGCCCTGGGTTGTCACCTTCAGACCAGTCTGCATTTCTTCCAGATACTCTTCTCTCTAGGTTAGAGAAATGCTCTTTAGTCATTTTGCCTAGTATTTTCAAGAAATAGTAGATTAAGAATGCTTTTTTTTTGGACAACAAAAATTTAATCTACAGGGCCTTTTTTTCCACATAAGAACTCTGAAAATAGCCTCTGGCATTAATTTGACAGTTTAAAGATTCCAGTGTTGGCATGTCTACAATTCTAGCTTGTCTCTAATAGGTGCTCTAATTCTAGGTATAATACAGAGGTGATCAAACTATACAGTGAATGTTTAAATTTTTTTAAAAATTTGTATAGTAAAATACATATTGCTATTAATCCCCCACACAGTTCTCTCCATTGCTTCAAATATACTTGTCCCATCATTCTTGCCACTTTTTGAAGTGATTATGAAAGTTCTATTTCATTCCTTTATGAGGTGTGATCAAAAATACAGGGAATGCTCTTGCAGCCTGTAGCCAATGGAAAGGCAGGCATAAAACCTTTATGGTGTGCCTTCATCCTCCTTATTCACTGGATCTGGCACCATGCAACTTCTGGCTCTTCCTCGAAGTCAAAATGAACATCAAACATAAACATTTTGAATCAATACAGGACTGATGCAGCCAAAAGAGGACTTCTAGAACTGCTTCAGAATGATAAGAATAATGGGGTATCTGTTTGAAGTGAGGGGAAATATTTTGAAGGAGATTAGCAATATGTTTTTACTGTGATAATTTTTAAAAATTTAAACTGTATTTTTTTAATCATACCTTGTATTTTCGATAAGACAGGAAGAAAAAGAGGGAGAGGTCCTGACAATTGTGATTCCTTTTTTGAAAAAGAGAGATCCTATTCTACCCAGCTATTCCCTTTTTGGGTATCTTCCTAGAAGAATTAAAAACATCATACCACAGTGATGTATGTGCACCCATGTTTATAGCAGCACAATTTATAATAGCTAAATTTTGGAAACGACGCAAATGCCCATCAACTGAAGAATGGATAAAAAAGATATTTTTATACAATGATGCTACTCAGTGATAAAGAAGGATAAGCTTGAGACTTTTATAGGTAAACGGATGCAACTTGAGACTGTACTCATAAGTGAAATAAATGAAACTCAAATTTATAAATGTCATGTTGTCTCCCTGGTGTGAGAAACTGAAAGAATAAGTAAGTTCTAAGATGTACGATAGATATTATGAAATGGGAAGAAATTGTTCATGAGGAAAAGGAATTAGGATGGGTGAAAGGGGAAAGGACAGTAATGAAAGGGAAAAAATGCAAGTCAGTTATACTGTTAGTGTCTCTTAGTTCATTAAAAAGGACAGTTTATGCTAATATTGATTGAAGAAATTTTTATGCCCATATCTTGTACCCTGAGCAACTACTTTAAAGATGTAATGTATTAGCTATTGTTACTCTATTAGTTATAAAATTTTGTTTTACTTTTTTTCCATAAAAAACATAAAAACTTCAGAGCATCTCCTACCTGTCCACTCCCCCAGCTAGTACTCTTTTGTATGATATTTCATATGATAATTATTTTTGTTCTGAACTTTATTCTGTGACAATGTAAGCTAAAAAAGGGGTTGAGAAAGTGAGCACATTGCTTGTCCAATTTATTTTTATTTTTTTATTTTTTATTTTTGTTTGCGGCACGGGGAATTGAACTCACAACCTCACGCCTGCCAGGGCAGGCGCTTAAGCCACTGAGCCAAACTTCCAGCCCTGGTTTTTTGAGGCAGGGTCGCACTATGTAGCTCAGGCCAGCCTTGTCCTCGCGTTGTAGCCCAAGCTGCCCTCGAACTCACAACGCTTCTCCTACCTGAGCCTCCAGAGTGCTGGGATTAAAGGCGTGCGCCACCACGCCCGGCTTGCTTGTCCAATTTACATAGTTGGAAGTGCTAGGGAAAAGTTGATCAGGAATGACATTAATCCCAACTATTATAGCAAAAGGAAAGAAAATAGAATTCACTTTTTATGTGGAAAGGTGTTGATACTTTGACCTCTCTGGGACAAAAAATATAGCATAGCATTCAGTGGTACTGAGGTAAATTGAAAAAAGAAGATATGTGCAATTAATAGTAGATTAATAGTAATTTAGAAAGCCTGCCTGTATTTAGAGTGGGTCCTTGTTTGCCTGGTGATGCACTTAAGAAAACTGCATTTCTATTTGGAAAAGTAGACACTAATTTCAGTGGACTATAATATTTAGCACTTTGTGGATCAAGATTAATACTTCCTAGTGCTGAAGCTGACTAAAGTCTGTATGGCTGTGAATGATTTCTCCTGTCAGGCTCAGTGTTAAGATATCCTGGTGATTGTAGTATACAGCTTTGCATACTTTCTTTATGATTTAGCTCTGAAGTCAGCACACTACTATGGTGGGCTGTATACCTACCCCAGTAGGATGCCAACTAAATCTTGTGCCACCTCATCCCTGTGTATTGTCTAAAGCTGATTTTGTGTTCTAGGTACAAAAAAAGCATAGTAGTTGCAAAAAGACCTCCTAGCCTAAAGTGTTTATTATCTTCTTTCCTACCTACACAAAATGTTTGCTGACCCATGATCTCTCTAGAGAGTGAAAAAAGACAGAAAAAGGGTTGTGAATAAAGTTAAAGGCTTAGATATGTGGTATAGTTACAAGCTATTTTACACATGGGAAGAAAGGAGTTGGCTTGAGCTTTTATTCTTTATTGTAAGGATTGAAATAAATGTTATATTATTACCAAAATTAAAATTGTTTAATAGGTGTAGTTCCTTTAACTGGCACCACTAAAGATAGAATTTTTAGAATTTTATTGTCAAAAAGAGAAAAAAGAAAAAAATGATTTAAAAAATGACATCCCTAGTTTTCTTTCCAAGTAGATTGTTCACGTACAAATTTCCATTACCAGAATAAAGCTGTCAAAGGTTAATACAGATGATTTTATAGTACATAAAACTCTATAAAACTTAGAAACATAAAATGAGGTTGTAATTTAAAACAATATAATTTTAACTACAGATACATTTACCTATCATACATGAATGATTCAGACTCTTTCATATACATGAAATCAGATAATTTCAGTTCATTTTAAAGTCTGTTTCAGTGTGAGGAACTGTATTCACGAGTTGTAATTTTTGATGTTTTAAAGATGTATTATAATTTATGGTCTTCTTGTTTTTGAAGTTCTAATAACTTGATTTACTAATTAACTCTACAAGCACAGACAAGTGCTTTAGTGATAAAGAAATGTTACATGTTTGCATTAAGATCAGGCTTTTGAAGGATTTATTCTTAGAGAAAATTGGGAGTTTGTTAAAATATAAAACTTTAATTTTCAGTTCTTGAAGGAAGAAAGCTTATTTCTTAATACCTTAACCATGTAAATGAATAGGCCATTTACAGAGCTAATCAGACTGATAAACCTTGTAGATGCTTGCCTGGCTGAATGAATATGAAAGGTGAGATAAGTCTGATACTTAAAGAGGATCTTTCCACTAATGATAATTCTGAGTCATTTTAGCATATAATAGTATTAGCGAGAGAATATAGTCATTAGGAAAGTTGATTAATATTTGAACTAGTTGTATTTCTAGACATCTGACTCAGATCAATGATTGTATAAAAGGTTATAGCAGGAAAGTCAAGTCTAATGATTTTTGACCTGACAGTATTAACTGGCACTTCAAGGAAAATAACAGTGAAGAAAGCACAATGGGTATCAAAGTCAGAGTCCTGGTTTTGTACTGACTAGCCTCTTGGGAAAGTTATCGAACTTCTCTAAGATTCTTTTTGCATCTGTCATATTCACATAATTAATAATACCTTATTTTGATGGCCTGTTGAAATTTTAAAGACTTATAGAATCTGGTAGTGTCTTCTTAGGGGACACTGAATACAACGCAGCGTTTTTCATTTTGAGCATTGTTAAAATGAATGCAGGATGAGATGACTGACCCCTTTTAATTTCTGTGTTTTTCTTCACTGTAACTTTGTTGGTTTTAACTAGGTTACAAGTGCTTGGGTTGCTTAGAGAACCAGTAGAAAAGTGAAACTGACCTGTTCTCTGCCGTAGTATGTTCTAAACTATAATGGAAAGGGAAATCCCTCTATCACTTGCACCTGTTATGCTCCTTGAGAGGAAACCAAGTTTTAATTTCCTCCCCCAGAAACCAGACTGATGGAGATGCTCCTTTTTTTTTTTTTTTTAATTCCCTTTCTGGTTTGTTTCCTTATCTTTCTGGCTGGGACTTGCTAAACTAAATGGGTTTAGAGATACTTGGAACTCACATCTTTGTATGGATGGTCATTCTCTAGGAAGAAAGAATTCTAAAAGAATGAGTCTTTAGGGGCTGGGGATTTAGTTCAGCGATTCAGCTTGTTTGGTAAGTGCAAGGTCATGAGTTCGATCCCTAGTACCAAAAAAAAAAAAAAAAAAAGAATCTTTAGAAGGAACCTAAGATCTCAGTAGGTCTGTGCTAAAATAGATAAGTGAAAATTCGTAAGAGTTTTATTTAATTATATGAAAGAGTCACTGGTTATAACAGTAATATATCAGAGGTATTTATATCTTTCTATTTAACTAGAGATCTCATTTCTCTATGGGAACCATCATCATCCATTAGATTTTTAATAAGGAGAAGAGCATACTGTGGGATAGCTAAAGTAAAGAAGGAAGGGAAAGTGTAGTAGAAATAAATTTCATAGGATATTGTTTCAAGAGAAAGAGTAGATCTCATTTTTATTAATCCTACTGGCCCTTCATAAGAGAAGGTAGGACATTTTATAGACTGAAATAGTTTTGGGAGATTAAAAAACGTAAATTTAAAATGAAGACTATCCTTTCTATGTAGAAGAGAAAGGTTATAGAAGAGGAAAGGGTGTTTTGGTGTCTGGTTGTATAGAATACTAATATAGCAAATTGCGTTGCCAAAGATCTTTATCAGCTTTGATGAATTTTGACCTTTTTGGAAAAAATGTTGGGTTTTTATATTTCATGTTTACAAATTGAATTATTTAGTGCTATATTCTACATACTTGGATAAAGCTATTTATGCCAATTAACAAGCCCTGTAAGATATTGTTTTGCTAATCAAATAATTGTCTTTAATACTATAGGAATTGTATTGCTTGAGACCATTTTATTTGCTCTGTGATGCTGTGTAAGTTTAGCAGCTTTCGGATCATTGTTATTGTGCATTGTCATTTTAAGTCAGAATGACTCATTGAATTACTTTGTTTATTTTGCAAGAGAAATAAGCATGTTTAAGGAAACAACTGATTTTTACTGCTTTTGGTTGTTGTCTAAACCATTCTTGAAGTTTATTTGTATTCTCTTAAAATACTTAGATATTACTAAGTATAGGAAGGAATTGATGTTAAATATTTGTGGAAATAAAATAATTGCATAAATTTATCTCTACACTTAATTTCCTTTCAGTAAGAGCCTCTTGTGATTAAGCTAGTGAGTTAAACTTGTACTTTACTTTTCTGGAATTCACCCAGGAAATAAAAACAGTACTCCTCACCTGCTCTGGTCACCTGTGTATGCTGTTTCTTTATGCCAGACTTCCTTGAGATGGTCATGTATAATAAATTCATTACTTGATGTCTAGTTATTAAGCCCTTTGCAGCTTACAGGAAAGAAAAAGAAGTAGGGAGTGGAGCTTCAGTGAGAATATTGAAGCTGAGAGGAGTCAGTGGGAAAATTATTGAAAATCACTTAAGAACTGAAAATACCCAAGAGTCTAGAGGTCGACCCACCTAGTTCTTATCTTGGGAACTTCAGTGTGAAACACAACATAGTGTGTAACATTCTCATGATTTTGCTGCATCAAGGTAACAAATTATTTTTATCCCTTCTTCCCTTTTAGTAGTATAAGTACTTCTATTAGTAAACATCTTACAATTGTATGTTGCTTTCCTATTTACAGAGCACTTTCATCTCTTCATAATAACCTGGTTAAGTTAGGTATGGCAAATGCTCTTATTCTCATTTTATAGGTAAAGGAACAGATCTGAAGAGGTAGCTGAAACTGTCTACTAAAAACCTAAAAATGAACTTGTTTGCTACCAACTGTTCTGGTCTTTCCATTATGCCTAATTATTTCTGCACCATGAATAATATAAACATCAATAAGATTATCTTTCCTAGACTGCTTTGTAGTTAAAGCACAACTTTATAAAAATTAGTAATATATTTTACAGTACTTTTCGCCCAAAGATGATTAAAACTTTGGTTTTTTTTTAACTCAAAAGGTACCTAAAGATTATTACAGTGAATCTAGATATGTGGACTATCCCAGTGATTTTCTTGTATTTTGACTTCTCCATTCCCTTGCCAAGTCTTTCTCCTTTTGCTTGTGAATTATTATTCTCAATTCATTGTCCTTTGGTGTTTTCACTGCCACCTTAACTGCATTTCTGTAAGACCCCATAGCATTGGTGGCGAATCTATGGCATGAGTGCCGCAGCTGGCTATTTATTATCTTTACAAGTTCCTGAGGTTTGCCATCACTGCTGTATGGTGGCCTTGTGTCCCTGTCTCCAGTCTCTTCAGCCATCTTTTAAGTTTATTCTGCACTGCTGTCTGATTAATCTTTGTTTTTTTTTGAAACAGGATCTCTAGGTAATTTAGCTGGCCTCAAACTCGCAGCAATACTGCCTCCTCCTGGTGAGTTCTGCAATTACAGGCATGTGCCACCATGCCCGGCTTACCTTTTCTTAAGAACTATTTTATACTCTGAGTAACTATTTTAAAGATAACAATATGCAGTATATTAACCATTGTTACTCTTCTGTTATCTTATTTTGAATTTTTTTTCTGCTTTAAAGTAAAATTTTAGAAAAATAACTATTTTTATTACATTACTTGGCTTTTTAATACCTTTTCATAGCTTCTTATGACCTAGAGCATCAAATGGGCATTCTTGATTTTGACATTCAAGCCCTCTACTACTGGTGTCACATGTATATGACTCTTTTTATGGGCCCTTGTGTTGTTCCTATGTACCTTCTAGAAAAGACTCATTGATTTTTCCTACTTATTACAGCTTATTTCTATTTCTTTGCCATTGTTCCCTTTAATAGTTTTTATTTTCAAGATTTCTTTACTATATCTTTCCTGATAAAGTATTTTCACAGTATTTGGGTCTTGGCATTCTTACTTATACCAACTGCCCTAACTTGGGTCTTGTCTTATCGTTCTTTGGGGGCACTGTGGTGCACTTGCAGCAGTACTTGAATTTTGAGCAGTAAAACGTAGAATAGAATATTGAATTTTTTTGCCTCTGTCTGCTGTTTACCATTGAGACTGAAGTGAGTCATTGAGCACAGTACAGTTTCAGTGAAATTTTAGAAGAATAAGCCAATTTCCTGTGAATTTAGTCTTGGGACGGGTGAAAAAATGGAGGCTGTGAAGAAAAGGAGATAGTGTCTAGCCAAAGGGAATCTATATTTGAAGGAATGTTTTTGGTTTGTTTTGAGGCTTAAAGGGATTTCTGTGATCTACTTTACATCTTCTAATACTTTTTATGAGTGTTAGTTTCTTCGGTGAGAGTTATGTAAGCCTTTAGAGGACTTAAAAATTTATCTGACTCCTTACATTCTTTGGGATACTGTAAGAAGAGATTTGGCTTTTGATTTTCAGTCCTTTCCCTTCTCTATTCTGGGCTTAGCAAGGTATGTTTATGCATTTGTTATTTTACTGTTTGTTGTGGACTGTTTTATAAACCTTTCAAATCTGTGCATTGAGGCCCTGACCCCCAAAGTGACTATAGCTAAAGATAAGGTATTAAGTTAAATGAGGTGATAGTGGTGGGGCCCTAATGGAATAGGATTATGGGATTGTAAGAAGAGGAAGAGAGATTTCTTCCTCACCTTTCCACTCATGTGAAGATACAGCCAGAAGATAGCCATTTGAAAGAAAGTCAGAAAGAGATTTCTTACTAGAGAACAAATCCTGGTAGACCTTAATGTTGGATTTTCTGACCCCAGAATTGTGAGAAAATAAATTTCTATTGTGTACACTACCCAGTCTGTAGTATTTTGTTTCACAACCTGAGCAGCCTCAGACAGTATTTAACTTATACTGAGTTCTTTGTTATTTTATTATTCTAAATATATGGCAAAAGACGAATATAGTTGTTAGAGGAAAGTATTTCTAAACGTCCATGTTTTCAGATGTCATTCTCTGATCATATTCCATTATCTTTATTGCCCTGGTTGGATGTTAATGCATTTTTTAGCATTAATTTTTTGTGTATGTGTGTGATGCTGGAGATTGGACCCAGGACTCATTCATGCTACACAGGTACTCTGCCACTGAGCTACAGTCCAGCCCCCACTCCCTCTTTGGTTAAGTTTTATCTTGAGACAGGATCTCACTCACTTGCCCAGGCTGGGCTTGAACTTGCAGTCCTCCTGCATTAACCTCCTGAGTATCTGGATTAGAGGCATATACCATGCCCAGCAACATTAATTTTTTTGTATTACTTTGTACTGTTTTTTTTATGAGATTTGCTTTTAGGAATTTTTGTTTTATTGTCTAGGATCCTTTTAACATCTCAGGTGTACTTATTTTATAATAAAAGAAATAGTTTTTCTTTATTTTGCTTTAACTTTGATTTCTTTGACTGAGGGCTCCAAATATAGAACCTTACCCCAAGAGCAACTTCTTTATTACTGTTTAGTGAGTAATACTGGAATTCAAATGGATATGGAGTGTGCTTCTCAAATGGCCTTATTGGCTAAGAGTTTTTTTTTTATATCCACATGCAAATAAACACATTAGACTAAAGATTTATGTATATACATATAAAAATTGTCTATATCTTTCTCTTACTTTTTTTCCCAGTGATAGTTCTACGCTGATTAAATGGTACTAAATCTTTATAGCATCATTTAAAATTACTTTGGAAAGTTTCAGTGGTTCTTGCATGAAGAAATAGAGTTCCAATAAATCAATTTCATAATAATTATTGTTCAGGAGAGTTCATTATTCTGTTTAGCCTTTTATATTACTGATCTTCCTTAAAGGGCTATTCTGATGTAATCTTTTCAGCTAAATCCATTTGTCATACCACAGTTTATAATTGCTTTATATTTGAAAAATATAATGAATAAATTTATTAATAATCAGTAGCAAATTTTTCTTAGTGTTATTAACCTTAGCATGACCTTTACTTATGAATAGTTAAATGATGCAGATATTAATACTCTCACTTCAGTTAAAGAATTATACAATAACATTTCATTTTTTTTTATGGTTATGACCAAGGTTTAACATCTCTACACTATGATTTTTCACAAATAGTAAATGTAGTTATGGTGTAGTCATGTAATAATCAGAAGTTAACAGAATAAAACTGGATCTCTCTGTAGATCATATGGTATTATCTCTTCTTAATATGGATTGAGTATCCCTTATCTGAAACACTAGGGGCCAGAAGTGTTTAAAACTTTGGAGTGTTTTGAATTTTAGAACATTTACACTGATGATCAGTTGAGCATCTTTAATCCCAAATCTGAAAAGCTGTAAATACACTATGATCTTCAAAAAGTTTCAGATTTTGGAGTATTTTGGATTGTAAATTAGGGATTTCAACCTATGTAGCAGTCCCAGCCTGGTGAGTATCTTTTTTTCTTGAATCCTTAGGCTTGTGAAGAGCAGAACTAATGAAGAAAGAGTCCTTCCTATGAGAACAATCTCAAGCTGTCTTTTAAATTCTAAATAAATGTAGCCTGGAAAATATAAGTATATAAAGATAATACTTGTTATGTTCTAATTCAGTGGTGGTCAACCTATGGCATGCAGCAGTGGGCTGTTTGTTATTATTGAAAGCTCTGAAAGGTTTCCCATTACTGCTGTAATTGGTCAGTTTTTATTTTTTGGCCATCTCTGTGAGGCCTTTTTCCATACAAAAACTGATAAATACGAGAAAAGTGACAAAAGGCAAAGGAGCAAAGATGAGAGATGAAACCACAGAAAAGATTAGAAATGGTAATTATCTTAGTGAGACATCTATACCAAAATGTGACAATAAAGAGAGCATACTTTTAAATGGTGACTTTTTAAAAGAAAATAGTCGTAAGGACAGAGAAAAGTTACCAAGTAGCCTACTCTGTCTCACATAAACAGCTTAAGGCAGTGTTAGTGAACCTTTTAGAGCTTTCAGTGATACAAACAGTCTGCTGTAGCACACATGCACTGGCTTACTGCATCAGTGTGCCAGGCTAAGGGCACGAGGGCTAGCTCAGCAATCCAGAAGCAAAGGGATTAAGAGAAGTTAAGTGAAAGAGATATCACAGTAGTTAGACATTCTTGGTATAACATTATATAGTTATTTGATATAGCAGAGAAGTAATTTGACATGCTACTACAGCTTCTCCCCTTGCCAATAAAAAACAGTGATCTGAAAATCCCTGTTTATAAATCTTTATTTACTGAGCCAGAAATTGAGTATCTCAAACATTACTTGTTTCAATATGTGGTAGAACAAGGAGCACTGGAAAGGGAACCAGATTTATAAAACTCAGAATCAATATGCAGTATAACAATATGCAATGTGTTGATTATTGTTACTCTCCTATTGCCTATTGTGAAATTCTGTTTTAATTTCTTACTTTTCTTCTGTTTAAAATAATAAATTAAAAAAATATATATAATCCTGACAATGAAAAAATAAAAAAATAAATAAATAAAACTCAGAATCTTGAAAGCTCTGCCTTGGATAAGTCTTAATTACAAGTCTTAATTTCATTGTACATAACATGTTAACAATATCTGAACTATTTATCACCAAAGATGACCAAATAAGCTAATATATATATATATATATATATTTTCAAATTGTGAAATCCTATAGAAATTAAGGATTAAAAAATATTTATAACCTTGAGAAAGCACAAATATTAAATTATATAAAGATATATTTTGTGTGTCTTGCAAGTATTTTTTCCAGGTATCATCTCATATTTGAAGGTTTGTTTGTTTGTTTACCTTTAGAGTCCTCATTCAGATTTCTGTTGTCCAAAGAATAACTTCTTATTGAAGTGGCAATCTTAGTTTTGAAACAAAGTTTTTGAATAACATGAGAGTGTATCCCTTTAAGTTTTTTGAAGCTGTTGTAAGAAAGTTTGTTGCTTAGAGAATTCAGCTGAGAATTGCTAATGAATCTCAGTATCATATGCTACTCAAGCAAGGCATAGGGGAGTTCTCAGGGAAAGTAATGCAGAAACAAAGCTGAATAGAGCTATGCCTGTGTCTTGGTTACTTTTCTCTCATTGCTGGGACAAAATACGTGATGCCCCAAATTAGGGGAAAAAAGGTATATTTATCTTACAGTTTTGGAGGTTTCAGTCCATAATAAGCTAGCTCCAAGGCAGGGTGGCATGGCACTGGGGCAACACTTTAAGGCAGTAGCCAGAGCAAAAAGGGGAAAGAGCAAGCGTGTTTTCTTCCATTATACTGTAGACAGACTACCCCTGCCACACCCACCCCCGGGGCGGGTGTAGCACTCACAAAAATCTCTGTGCCTTGCTCTTGCAAGGGATGAGGATATTTACAAAGTAGGGATCCTGGCTCCCTGCTGAGTCTCTCAGTTAAACTTCTAAACTTCTCAAGTTGACACGGTGTATCAACCATAACAGCCTGGATTAAACCTGCATATGAATGTTCTATAAATTTTTTTTTTTTTTTTTTTTTTTTTGCGGCACCGGGGATTGAACTCACAGCCTTGCGCCTGCCAGGGCAGGCGCTTAAGCCACTGAGCCAAACTCCCAGCCCTGGTTTTTTGAGGCAGGGTCGCACTATGTAGCTGAGGTCCGCCTTGCGCCGCGTTGTAGCCCAAGCCGGCCTCGAATTCACAACGCTCCGCCTACCTCAGCCTCCCGAGTGCTGGGATTAAAGGCGTAAATTTTTGTCAGGATTAGGCTTCTTTGTGTATAACAAAAACACCAAAGTAATGGTAATCAAAACAAGTTGTGTATTTTATTTCTTGTTCACGTGCCAGGAATTTGAGGCAGGTGTCGGGACTCCGTAGATTGTTTTTAAGGAGCCCTACTTTTTCTGCCTTGGTATTCTAAGCTTCAGCCCTCACATGTACATTCTAGGCAGCAGGACAATTTATTTTGAAAAGTTCTAAATTCGGTTTTAATTTCATTTTTTCCACTGCTGAATTTAGAAGTCAAATTGGTTTTTATATATTGATTTTATATCTGTTGACTTTGTTGAAGTCTCACTTATTATTCTAGTTATGTTAAGATTTCATGTGAAATCATGTCAGTCTTCAAATGAAAAGTTTTAGTTTTTTTCTAATCTTTATGCCCTTTATTTCTTTTCTCTCTATATTGCAGTACTGCCATTAGTGATAAGAGAGGATATTCTTGTGTTGGTCTGTACCTTAGGGGAAAATACACTTTTCATTCTTAAATTTAACATTAGCTATAAAATTTTGGTTTTTAATAGTTGATTTTTTTATCACATTGAAGGTTCCTCCTCCCTATGTTTTTCTTCATGAATTTCTGCCTTATTTTAGTGTTGTTTTCTGTTTTCTATTTCTTAAAATCATAAATGGATGTTGGTTATTTATAGCATTTGATGGCCTATTGTATATTTATTATCT
Source organism: Dasyprocta punctata (assembly GCA_004363535.1). Taxonomy (NCBI): domain Eukaryota; kingdom Metazoa; phylum Chordata; class Mammalia; order Rodentia; family Dasyproctidae; genus Dasyprocta; species Dasyprocta punctata. The sequence goes on along the minus strand of RJWM01005013.1, from coordinate 70,191 downwards.
ATTTCCCTCATAAAACATCATGTGTCTTGTGCACTATTGTATGCTCAATAAATATTTGTTATGTGAATGAATTGTTAAACTAGAGTTGGTCAGAGAACATGTGAATTTTGAGAGAAAACTTGGACTGTATTTAACTGTTCAAATTGAATAATCTGGCACTCTACCACCACCTGGTGATAATACATCTAAATTGCAATGAAAGCTACTTGGAAGAGAAACAAACATGTGAGAGGTAAAACTGCAAAAGAATATGTCAATGTGATAATTATAATTTTAAAATTAACTTGTATGTAATGACAGATTTAACAATATGTTTTATGTTTCATAGGTGCTAAAGTGTTTTCTGTTTTTCTGAATGCCAGAAAAGGATGAAGGGTTAGTTAAATTACATATGTTAAAGAAGTGGAATAAATGGAAGGAATTGACAAGAAGAGTGAGAGCAAAGATATTTTTATATTTGACTTCATTGCATTTACTTGCTATTGGGTGCTAGGAAAGCTGAAATTTTAAAGAACACAGGTTTTCTAGTTTTTTAACCTTACCCTGCGTGTTTGGTATATTGCAAGAAAGCCTATCTTGTGGCAAATAATGAAATTTAAGGCTTATTTTTAAAAATGCAACTCACTGGAAATAGAATTCTCTAAGACATAGTCTAGAATTGAGTTGGATTTATCTGTTACATCAGCTAGCATCTTGGAGTAAAACCACCATCTATCCTCTACACTATTATAATTACTACAATGTAGTTTCATTTCTCAGTCTCCCTCTAAAGAAAGAACCATGTGCTAAATATATGTTAGTAAAAGTTTTTAAAAATGCAATTCAAATAATAAAATTTTCTTATTGAGTTAAGCTGGTCAATCTTACCATAAAATATTAATAATTTTACAGGAAGGTTATTCTTTCTTACCATTAAAATATCCTAGGGTAATAATGATGGGAGTACTGTTTTAGTAATAAAAATTATCATGTGGATAAGTTCCCTAGAATGCCCCATGATGGTAATACCCCTAGATTTTGTCTTTAAAGAAAACTGCTGAGAGGCAATAATTTTTTTTTGTACGTGTCCCATTTTCATTAATGCATGGTAATTGATGGAGTTGCAGTGACTTGTAGCAGTAATGAGTTCTAAACATAATAATGCACTCTTTTCTAATAAGTGAGCACTGCTGGGGTTTAAAAGCATACTAAATCAGTTGCTTTAGTATGAATTTATTAGTTTTTTTTCAGCATTAGCTTTAATAGTAGTTATTTACATAAGCGTACATCCCATTAACCGCCATCAGGGCTGGAAAACATGCTGAACTGTTCATATTTTCATATAATTATTGAACATAATGGTTTCATTTGCATTTCTAAACAGTGATGTTTCTGTCAGCCTTGGAAATAGTGTCTTTACGCAGTCCCTATTTCACATCCACTTATTTGACATCGTTAAATTTTATGCTAATGTGTTTCCCTAGAATATCATCAGTAGGACAGATGCTTGTGCTTTAATATACAAATCAGGGATGCTTTTCCATCCCCCAAATGGCAAAGGAAATTTTTAAAAAATCTGCAGTTTTAGATATAGAGTCTGTCTCCATATAAATAGCTTTATGAAATAAAACATTCAGGGTTAAATGTTATAATGTGGTATCTCTTCAAAATGCTTTATTTTGAAAGCTTTCTAGTGGACTCTGGTTAGTTTTGTTGTCTTGAGTAAGGAGCTAAGTCTTAGTGAAGATCTTGTTGCTTATGAATATTTAGAGTTTTGCTTCTGAAATGTTGATCTTGAGATGCAAGTTTTTTGTTGCTTTGAATATATCAGACCACAGTGTTAGTTTTTAAAATATTCTCTGTATTTTGTTCCTTTAAGTCTCAACTTGGATATAAAATCTTATGGTGGAGGCTGTTATGTTAATACTCTTAGGCAGCATAGATCTTATATGTATTTAGAAAATGTTCCGTATTAAAGTATGAGTCAGTTGGTCAGGAAGGTATGTCAAATTAAGGAGCAATGCTAAGACAGAAACACAATTTTATTTTCTGTCCAAGGACAAACTCCTTTGCCTTTGGAATCTGTGTGTACTATCAGCTTCTGTTTCTCTAACATGTGTGAATGCTTATGTGAGTTCTGTCGGTCAGATGACTGAAACATTTTAAATAACAGTAATCAATTAAAGAATTGTTTTGAGGGGCTGGGGATAATAACTCAGGGGCACAGCGCCTGTCCGACAAGTGTGAGGTCATGAGTTCAGTGCCCGGTACCAAAAAAAAAAAAAAAAAAAAAAAAAAAGAATTGTTTTGAGAGTTTTCAGGACTCTTTGGTGGTGGATAGGTAGGCATGAAGCCACTTGCATTTTTTGGTCTCTGTGGGTCTCTTGTTTGACATCTTGGAGCAGCATTTTACTATGGACTCTTAGTGGACCTGCAGTCCTAGAGCTGACTCTGCACAATTCAAAACGCAACGTTGGCAATCTAGTATGATAGAGTAAGAAGCAGCTTTGAGAGGAGTTCTTGCTCCAAATTGCTTGCTAAAAATATGTTAGAACTGATATAGCGTAAAACTGATGTAGCATAAAATGATTATTTGGACAGAAATATTATTTAGCTTAACAGGTCAGGCAGCAGCTAAAATTTTTGCAAGGGCTTCTGATCTTTGGGGAATTGCCAAGAAAACATATGGTATAAGAGTTATGAAGAAACTACTGTAAGGCTAGCGTTTCATAGCTATTCATTTTTAACCCAACTTGTTTTATGAATTTTCTGTGATTTCTTAAAATAGTCTGAGGTGAGTACTTCTTAAAATATTAAAATCTTCTATCATATTGAAAACATTGGTTTGGCCCTCCTATCATTTGTTGCCAGATCTGTTGTCAGATCAGACATCATATATGAAAGTAAAAAAAGAAAATTCTGAAAATCCAGTTTTCTTTATTATAAATTAGGTGATATTTTCAGCTTTTTATAGCGCTATTTGTGATGGAATTCATCAGCAACAATTTTTGTTTATATTTTGTTAAGGGCATTTTGGTACAAAGGTATATAAAGTTCCTGTCACCGTAAAATGACATTTGCCCTTTTTTTCCTCTCTGTGCCATCTTCTTCGTTTCCTGGAAAGTGGTTAACATTGAAATGAAAATTTCATTTGCCAATTTAGTGTTAAAGTACTATGATATTTTATCTGATAACTTGCAACTAAACATCTCTGTTCGCTGTAGAACTTACTACCTTCAAGGTAGGAAAGGAGGCATGCTCTAAGTGCTTTGTGACTGGTTTCCAATTCCTGATTTCCATGACAAGAATTCTTAATTATGTTTTAGGATAACTTCTTTGTACACTTTTTATAAGTTAAAAAGTCTAAACATGCCGGGGATTTAGCTCAGGAGCCTAAGTACCTGCCTGGCAAGCGAGAGGTTATGAGTTAGATACCCCCCCGCAAAAAAAAAAAAAAAAAAAAAAAAAAAAGTCTAAACACAGTCAGATATTACCCATAAGGTACCAGCCAATTGGGAGGACTTTACATGTTTAGTTACACTTATTTTCTTTTTTATGGCTTGGTGAACACAATTACTACTTTCTTTTTAGAGATGATGAACGTATTTAGGAATAACCCTGGAGCACTGTGAGATGCCTAAACCCCACCTGTTTTGCAAGGCTACAGGGACTGTTTGGCAGCTACTGAGTTGCATCTGTTCAAGGAAATTTTAATTTAGGGTATTTGATTTTTTCACTGCATGTATTTTGTTTTATTTTTTCAATGTTAGCTAGGACATAAATTACTCTTAGAATTCTGTGGCCTCTAGAGATATTTGCAAATATATATTCATTACTTTTTCCTTCACTCCCTACCTAGACCTGTTGTTTGAGGATATAGAAGAGCATGTGAACTGTTTGATAATTAATATCTTATTCAATTAAAAAATGTAACTTGTTATTGAACTTTAAAAATGATACATATCCATTATGAAACATTTCTGGGTAATATAGCATCTTGTTTCATTTTTAAAATTATCAGTATGTGACATACAAGATGCAATCAAAATATGTATATGATGAGTATTTAAATTAAAATTTATGATAGTAAAATGCCACTAATTCGCCTCAAAATACTTTTTCTTCTAACACATCCCATTCCTGAAGCAGTTCTGGAAATCCTCTTTTGTAAGTATCTTTATGAGGTATTTAAAAAAAAGTTTAAGGTGAATGCTGCTGCCAAATGCCATCCAATAGGAAGGTAGGCTATTAAAAACATTATGATATGACGTGTCCTTATATACTTTATTCACCAGATCTGGCACTGGGCAACTTCTGGGTCTTTTCCAAAGCCAAAATGACTACAAAAGGCAAATGTTTTAAATTGATTCAGAACATCAAGGCAGTCACAAGAGTGCAATAGGGGGTATTACAAAAGAGGACTTCCACAGCTTCATCAGAAAGTGCCAAGAACAAGGGGATAAATGTGTTCAATGCAAGGGGGAGTATTTTGCAGGGGAGTAATGGCAGTGTATCCTACTGTAATAATTTATAAGTTTAAACGTTTCACTGTAGCTTTCCATTATACCTTGTATTCATACTTTAATCATTTGAATGCATGTAGGTCTAATTTACATCACAGTGAAAAGTTAAAAATTTTCAGATCTCTTGCATTTAATTTTGTAATTATATTTTGCATTTAATTATATTTTAGATAAGCTAAAATATTAAACATCTCATATACAACAGATAAGTCAGCGAAAAGATAATGGAATTTATGAAAGTTATCTGCTTACTGAGTCTAGTGGCACATGGCTGTAATCCCACACTTGGGAGGCTAAGGCAGGAGGACTGCTGTGAGTTCGAGGTCAGTCTGGGCCACAAAATGAGTTCAAGGCCCACCTGGATAGCATAGTGAAACCCTGTGTCAGAAAGTCAAAAAGTAAAAGAAAGTTCTCTGCTTGGTTCTTACTTAAATGCTTAGGTTTTAACAGTAGGAGTAGGGAAATATAAAATTCATGTGATTTTAGGGGAAATATAGGAAGAGAGCACTTCCTTGGAGCTCATTTGATGCTCAGACCACCTGTGCTGTGGTCAGCCAAGTAGATAGAAAAGCCCTATAATGTGTGCAAGTCACTGACCTTGCTGAAATTTCAATTCCTTGTCTGCAAAATGACAGTGATACTATGTACTTCAATGGGTTTATTGTGAAGATTAGATGACATAATTCATTTCAAATGCTGTATACCATAACAAGCACAAATAACTCAAAAAAATATTTTTCTGTCCTTGACTTTCTAGAAGTGTACATAGCTAAAAGGACCCTACCTTTCTTTATTCTTTTTTTTCTCTCTAGTTTTCCTATCTTCTTATCAAGTGCAACCCATGGATTTGTAATGTGAGCATTCCCAACAACATCTGGAAACTTGCACCAAATTCATACCTTTAGGCCTGATAGCACCCTTCTTCAGAATCTCCATTTTGACTGTATTCCCCAGGTGACCTATACGTTAAAGTACCATTTATACTAATTTCTTATAATAAGGAATGCTTTATTAAAAGAGGTGGGCACTGGAGAAATACATGTTTTTCCTCTCTTTTGTAAGCTTAAAAATTTTTAGCTTTGGAAAATGATAGGAAGTGAAACCTATTAATGTGGAACATGTTACTGTTGTTGGATTATTGTTTGGTTTTCAGATGTCTGATTCAAAGCTTCTCTATACACATTTTTAAAGTCTACTTGTTCTATCAGTTGAGAAAGGGATATTAAATATTTGAATATGCATGTGGATTTATCTTTTTATCCTTACAGTTCTATCTGGTTTTGCTTCAGATATTTTGAAGATCCATTTTTAGTTGTACAGAAGTTTGAAATTATTTTCTCCTAAAGAAGTGACCCCTTCATCAATATTAAATGACCTTGTTTACCCCTGGTAATATTCTTTGTGCTGAAATCTGCATTGTCTAGTGTTTAGCCACCTACTGTGGCTTTTTTCCCACTGGTTTTAGCATGGTGTATCTTTTCATAGCCTATGATCTATATTAATTGTGTGTTTATATTATATATTTATATTTATTATATTTTGTGTCTTTGCATTTCTCATAGCACATAAGCAAGTCTTAAATACAGTCATTTATGCCTTTTGAGATATTTATAGACTATTTACAGGTTGGTTTATCATTTTTTAATGTTTCATTTGAACTTTGTCCCTGTTTTCCTTTTTTTCCTGCCTTATTTTGAATCAATAGATAAATTTTTTTATTTTTTTATTTTAAAGATAGTAAAATACAACAGAACATAACAGAATAAAGTCAATCAAAACAAAGCAGTAGGACTGGTACAGAACTTTGAAGATCGATAATGTGAGTATAATAGCTACTATAACATACCTTGCTATCTTCAGATTAGCTGACCATTCCAACAGGTGTAGTAGAATTGAACCAAAAACAAAACAAAACAAAATCAATAAAAACAGAATAGAAAATAAAGGAAAAAAAAGAGAAAAATAATAACGATCAGAGTAAAGCAAAATGGTGAGAACCATATTGGTCCTCGAAGACAAGACAGAAGAGAGTCCCCTGTATTTGCAACGTTGCCTACTGTCATCATGCAAAGAGACATTCAGGGTGCCGATCAGAGGCCTGCAAAATCTACGAAACAATACTAGCGTTTAGTTGCTTTATGTACCTTAGTTGCCATCAGTTTAGCCAGGCCTCAGAGCCAGCAACTTGCTTACGGGCTGGGGGTAGGGGGTATATATATGGATGATGTCCTTGATTCCAAGCCCGCGTGCCAGTGCCGCGCAGGCCCAGCAAGTTGGGGACCGGTTGGGCCCATTCTGGTTCTCCTCCGGGGTTGCGCAGCGCCCAACCCCGGAAGGCGGATCAGTTCTCTCTTGATGTGAGCTGGTGCCTTGCAGGCCCGGCGAGTTGGGGCCCGCTTGGGCCCATTCTGGTTCTCCTCTGGGGTCCGGGCAGCGCCCCTAAATTTGTTTCTTTTATTGGCTTATTACTTATGACAGTTCAGTTTGGTATTTGGTGGTTGCTATAAGGTGTCTGTAACACCTTTACATCTTTAATCACAGTCAGCTTCCTACTAGAGCTATCTTACAATAACATAATACTATTTTTTTTTCTTCCTGATCATTTTTATGGGGACTGTGATTGTTTTATACAATCTTTGGAACTTCTCACATAAGCAATCATGTCTGCAAGTAAGGATGGGTTTATATCTTCCTTTCTAATCTAAAAAAAAAATTTATTTTTTGCCTTATTGCTCTAACTAGAACTTCAACATTGAATGAAAGGTGTGTAAGCAGAAACTTTTCCAAGATTTTGGTGGGAAAAATATTTAGTCTCTGACCATTAAGTGTGACTTTTAGCTATAAAATTTAGCTAGATACCCTTTCTTAGGTTAAGGAATGTTCCTTTCTACTTTTAGTTTGCTGATATATCCTTTTTTAAAAAAATAACAAATAAATATGGGATTTTGTTGAAAGCTTTTTCATTGTAAAAATTTTTATGATAATGTAAAGAACTTTTGTTTGTTTTGTCTATTAATATGTAAAATTACAACATGGTTTGTTTTGCTTTGTTTTGTATTAGCCAGCTTTGCATTCCTGGGCTGAACTTTACTTAGTATGATGTATTATTCTGTTATGTTGCTTGATTTTATTAGTTAATATTTTGTTAAGAATTTTTGCTTAATAAGAGATACTAGACCGTAGTTTTCTTGTAACATCTTTATCAAGGTAATGCTGGCTTTAATGAATACTTTAGGAAGCATTTCCCCTTTCGGTTTCCTAAAAAAATTTATGTAGATTGAGTTTTAATATTTTTCATTAAGTTTTTGTTAAAATTCACTAAAGAAGATACCTGACTCATGAGTGAGTTTTCCCTTTTTCAAAAGGAAACATTTTTAACAGCAGATTCAACTTTACTGTCATCAAGATTACTGTCATTAAGATGTTTCTTCTTGAATAAGCTTTGATAGGTTTTTGTCTTTTAGTGAATTTTCCATTTCATTATTATTTTCAAATTTATATCCATAAAGTGACATAGAAATTTAGGACTTAACTGAATTGCTTTCTTGACTTATATTAATTTTAATAACTTGAAACCAAACAGTGTATTTATTTCCTCTTCTTTGGAATATAGTTACTTCCTCCTTATGGCTTGGTTTGTTACTTTTTGAGTTTTGAGCCAACTAGTTAACTTGAGACACAGTTGTTTTGGGACCCTAATTTATTTTATGTATGTTAGCAATTTACAGACAATTTGAATCTCTGAAGCCCATAAAGATCTTCATAGCTAAGACTGACCATATTTTTGCAAATAAATTTAGGAGACTACATGTCAGTTGTGAATATATTTACATGACATTGGAGGACAGAATTTGCAGCTGTATGAATCCAGAGTGGATATTAATTATTATTTGTATACAAGCCCAAATATTGCTGATTATTTATAATGATATCTGTAAATTGAGCCACCACCACCCTTTTTATCATATATAGCATTCTGAAATGAACTTTAATGACAGTGTAAGTTTACAGGAAAATTCCTTTTCCAAAGCCAAGTTGGGTAAGCTTTATTATATACCTTGGCTTAGTTAGTTGTAACAGAACTGAATCAGTATTTGTGTGCATATTTCACCCTAGTTATTTATTCCTGTTTCTAGTTTTCCATGGAAAGATACATGTCTTCCTCTTCTAAGTATGGTTATGTAATCTACTTTGTCCAAATAGAATAAGGCTAAAGCTATTGTACCATTCTCAAATGTGAGTTTTTACATGTGGTATTGAGTATTTTCTATCGTCTTTCTGCTTTTCTGTCTGTCTTCGTTACTTTTTGCTCATTGTTGAGACAAAATACCTGACGCCCAAAATTAGGGAAGGAAAGGTTTATTCTTACAGTTTCTTGGGAGTTTCAGTCCATTAGTTGGCTCCAAGTCAGCATGGCGTGGAGGGGCTGCTGTTTATGGTGGCCACAAGCTGTAAGCGCGCTGGAGAGAGAGAGAGAGAGAGAGAGAGAAAGAGAGAAAGAGAAAGACCCACCTTCCCTTACACTGTATCTCAGCTCCACCCCTGGGTGTGTGCCAGTCCCAGCGGTAGACAACAAACCAATAACAAACCAATAACTCAGCCCCATCAAAATTATATGAGGACTTGGGGGTACATAGTATACCCAATATACTGTCATTATCATGAGAAACATGCCAAAGGGAAGAAGAAAACATCTTTGAAACCAATCTGTCCCTAGTTGCCCAGTGTAAAAGTATCATGGTATCCCAAAAGCTGCACTTCCTGTTCCTTCTAGTCACTGCCACCCACCAGTTTTTTAAGGCTGAAAAATATTGCTTCACAGGCATTTAGCACATAGTCTTTATCTGTTCATTTGCCTGAACATTTGGATTGTTCCCATATCTTGGCTATTGTGAATATATTCGTTTTTATACATTGTTTGATATATATTTTATCTACTCTTAGGTTAGTTTTCAAAATTCTATAAGATAATTTGAAATTATTTTAAGATAATGTCATTCTAAAGCTTCCCATTGGACTTTTAAAGTTACTCTTATTTTATAAATATCAGGCAGGTTTTTTTGTTTTTCATTTGTATTTTTGTTCTTTAGCACTGTATACCACTCTAGGAATTTGTGAAAATTTTTCTAATTTATTTTTCACTTTTACCTACTACTACATTTTAGTATTTAATGCCTTTTCAGCAGCTAATATATTTTAATCTTTTGATCTTATTTTGAAGTAGTAAGTTATTTAATAATGATGTTTATTGCACTGATTTTTGGGCAGTTGTAGTGACAGTTTAGTGAGGGTAATAAGATTTTAGCTCATTTATTTTTCAGAAATACAATACTTTTAGTGCTAAAACTTCAAAAATAGTTTCTTAATTTTATATACAGTAAGTGTTGGGAAAGTCTTTCTTTGTAATTTTTGTCGGTTTTTGAAAATGCTAGGGATTGAAGTCAGGGCCTCAAGCATACTAACCATTTCTCTAACACTGAACTAAGCCCCCAGCCATGTCCTGTTTATGTGTAAAGCATCTTAGTCTTCTCCCCCAGACTGATAATAGCTATATTTAATTATTTCTATGATGTGACTTTAAGAAGTAGAAGTACACTATAATATAGTAAGGTTCGCCGTGCATGGTGGCGCATGCCTTTAATCCCAGCACTCGGGAGGCTGAGGTAGGAGGAGCGTTGTGAGTTCGAGGTTTGCTTGGGCTACAATGCGAGTGCAAGGCCAGCCTGAGCTACACAGTGCGACCCTGCCTCAAAAAACCAGGGCCGGGAGTTTGGCTCAGCGGCTGACGCGCCTGTCAGGCAGGCACGAGGTTGTGAGTTCAACCCCTGGTGCCAGGAAAAAAAAAAAAAAAAAAAAAAAAAAAAAAAAAAAAAAAAAAAAAAAAAAAAAAAAAAAAAAAAAAAAAAAATATATATATATATATATATATATATATATATATAGTAAGGTTCTTTCCATGGCCTTGTGTCATATCACTTGTAGTGATAAGAATAAATAATGGGTAAGAGGAAAAGAGTAGTGACTACTGTATTCATGTTTACAGTTCAGAAAACAAAGATCACAAAGGTTAACAACATGTGAGATCCATCATTTAGTAGGTAGTCTACCTTTTGTCATTTCGTTGTGATGACTTCAGGTATGAATTTACTTCTGATTACTCTACTTAAAATTCAGGGTCATCTTGAATCTGCAGATTTATGTGTAATTGCTAGTGAAAATTATTGTTATTATTTCTTTATGTATTGTGGTTGGCCCATCATTATTAGCTTTATGGAAACTGTAAGTGAAGATATTTTAGATAACTTCATTCTCCTCACATAATTTCATTTCTCTTCCTATTATCTACTCTATACTTCATTCTCACTAACTTGTTCAGTTCTCATATAAATCTGTTTTTCTCTTCATTTCTAAAATACTTCTCTGAAACTTGTGTAAATCTGTTTTATATTGTCTGTTGTTTTGCTGATTTTTACTTATGGTACCCCCCCATGCATATTTACTGAATTATTGATTGAGTTGCTCATTTGCTTTTTTTTTTTAATCTTTGTGAATATTTGGAGAATTTTGATGAAGTTAGTTTTTACCAAAGTATGTTTAAGTTTTTCATGTTTTAATCTTTATAATCAAAATAATCGTCTTGCACTTTAAGCTTTTATTATTTTATAAAATCCTAAGCTATCATTAAAAAAAGAAAGCTCCTAGAACTAAGCTCAGTAATACTAGAGGATCTAACATATAACATAGAAGTCTAAGAATCAGAAATATAGGATCCAAGGTCAACATACAAGTTGTGATGAATGATTGAAAAGTGAAATTTTAAAAATAGCAACATTTGCAAAACCTTGCTTGTAAATGAAACAGGTGTTAAATTCAATGATATACATATGTCTGTCTTGAAACTTGATTCATTCTTCTAACATTACCAATTTGCTTTTTTAAACTTCATTCAGTAAACATTTCATTTCAGATACTCAATTTTTAATTCTAAATATCCATTTTATGCCATAGTTCCTCTTTTGTGTGGAATTCCATATGTTTTTATTCATTATGAATATAGTCATAGCTATTTTAAAGCTCTGTTAGATAACTCCAATATCTGGATCATTTTAAGGTTGGACTTCATTGCATTTATGGGTAGTACTTCCTTTTAATTTTGTATTATCTCATGATTAATGACACGTTGAAGACAGTTTGCATTCTATTGTACTGCTCTGAAGAGTTGTGCATTTTATTTTGTTTCCCCTAAGGTCAGACACTAAACCGTTTTCTGAGCTATGGCAGTGGATAAAATCTATTCAGTTCATTTAGTCCTCGCTGGGCTGCTTAGGCACTTTTTTTGTGTATGTATAATTTAGCTGTCAGTCAGAGATTTAGACAGTTTTATATGTAGGATTTGTGCACGTCCTTTCTCCTTCCTGAAGTGCTCCCCCTCCATTTCCATCTACCATTAATATATGTAACTCTGGTTCTCTGATTGCTATCTGAAATTTAGCCATTTTCTTCAGCATGGACTGGGGACTCCAGTACTCAAGGAAAAAAGGCTGCTTAAGAACAGGAAATTTAGCCTGCCATGCTCCGTCTAGCCTGGAGCCCCTCTCCGACTCCCCTCAGGTGGCTGAGGCAGTGGCAGGTGTGGAAGCAGTAGGGGAGTTGGTAAGGTCTTGGGGACCAGCGCCCCTCGTGCTGTAGACGCCCACCTGGGCTGGGTTGGCCTGAGCCGGGTTGGTGCCAGGAGCCCTGGGTCGCTCAGGCTTCTGAGGGCGGCAGTTACTGACCCGGGTTCAAGCCCCTGTCTTGCCCCCTTTACCCGGTGGCAGGTGCCGGCCCAATTCTCACCCACCACCACCACCCCAGGACTCTCAGATGGTGGCCCAGGATGGGTGTGAATGCTGTGTATAGTTTCCTAATGGGCTGCAGCTCCACAATCCCCACCCTGGGCGCCAGGTACCATCCTGTGCATCTACATCCTCAACACCTGGTTCTCCTGTTGCTCCAATGTGGCCATCAACAGGTGGCGATTTTTGCTTCAGTGTCATGAGGCTCTTGATGCCAATTTACGAAAATTAAATTCTTGTCTGTTTGTGATTCGTGAACAGCCAGCAGATGTGTTTACCCTGCTTTTCAAGGAGTGAAATATTACTAAACTTTCAATTGAGTATGATTTGGAGCCCTTTGGAAAGGAACAGGATGCGGCTATTAAGAAACTGGCTACTGAAGCTGGAGTAGAAGTCATTGTTTGAATTTAACATACTTTGTATGACCTAGACAAGATCATAGAACCCAGTGGTGGACAGCTGCCTCTAACTTACAAGAGTTCAAATGCTAATCATCAAAATGGAGCCACTGGAGATTCCACTGGAGATGATTACTTCAGAAGTGATAGAAAAGTGCATAATTTCTTTGTCTGATGATGACGATAATAAAAAATACAGAGTTCCTTCCCTGGAAGAGCTAGGTTTTGCTACTGATGGCTTACCCTCTACAGTGTGGCCAAGAGGAGAAACTGAAGCACACTTTTGGAAAGGCATTTGGAAAGAAAAACTTGGGTGGCAAACTTTGAAAGACGTCAAATGAATGCCAGTCCCTTGCTCACTATCCCTACTGGGCTCACCTCCGATTTGGTTATTTGTCATGTTGGCTGTTTTATTTCAAGCTAGCAGATCTCTACAAAAAGGTAAAGAAAAAATTCCCATCCACTTTCTCTGTGTGGGCAACTATTATGGTGAGTTTTTCTACACAGCAGCAACAAATAGGCCACATCTTAATAAGATGGAAGGAAGCCCCATCTGTGTTCAGATTCCTTGGGATGAGAATGCCGAGGATTTAGCCAAGTGGGCAGTGAGCCTGACAGACTTTCCGTAGATTGATGCCACCATGACCCAGCTTTGACAGGACCATTGGATTCACCACCTAGCCAGACACCCAGTCACATGATTTCTGACACAAGGGAGACCTGTGGGTTAGCTGGGAAGAAGGAATGAAAGTATTTGAAGAATTACTGCTTGATACAGATGGAAGCATAAATACCGGAAGTTGGATGTGGTTATTTTATAATTCCTTTTTCTAACAATTTTTCACTTCTTTTGCCCCGTTGGTTTTGGTAGAACAGATCCTAATGGAGATTGTGTCAGGCACTATTGCCTGTCCTAAGAGCCTTCTGTCTGTGATCCCTGGAATGCACCAGAAGGCAGCTGAAAGTAGCCAAGGGTTTGATTGAATTATCCCAAGCCAATGATGAACCATGCTGAGGCCAACCACCTGAACATTGAGCAGATGAAGCAGATCTACCAGCAGCTCTCACAGTACGGAGGGCTAGGTCTTCTTGCATCAGTGCCTTCCAATCCCAATGAGAATGGAGGTCCGATGGGCTGTGCTTCCAGAGAAGGTATCCCAGGTGGCAGCAGCAGTGGAAGCTGTGCCCAAGGAAGCTGTGTTTTATACTTTGCAGTCAGTAGGAGTGGAGATGGTCAGCAGGCTCAGCTGTTGAAGTGAGGACGGAGTTCCGTAGGCTCGTGCTCAGAGTGGGAAGCAGCCCAGTCAGGAGGAAGAGGCACAAAGCATGGTCCTAAGGTCCAGGGGCAGAGCAATAACTGACTTGAGAACATTCAGAAAGAATACTGTTGCAGCTGAAATTGATGAGAGATTAATACATTTCAGTTAAATTATTCTTAAAAAGCATTTTTGAACACATTATTTCTAATGACATTTCTGTGGTTTGTAACTTTTTAATGAATTTCATGTAGGGCAAGTGGTAATTTGTATATAAAGAACTTGATAAAAGAACTTACTTAATGTGAATATAGTCACAATTAGTATAGACCCATCAATATATTTTTGATAAATTTTTATGAATGGTAAAAATTCAAGTTGCAAACATTGTGATATAAAAATCAAATGTTTTGAAAGTCAATGTTGGAAAATAGGTTTTTAGACTTTCTAAAAAACTTTGTTAAAATTTTAGGACAAAATTTTCTTGACAACATTGTTTGATCTAACTTTGGACTCTTTCATAATTATGTGTTTAGAGGTATACATGATCAGAATTAATAGATGTAGCCTCCGTTAACACGCATCATGCTTTATAGTTTCACGTATGCCCGAACTGTGCAAGGATTGTGCATTAAATCTCCTTGTCTCCCTGTTTTTGTTCACTTACAGCTAAAGTGACTTTGTTATTAAAGTGTATGCAAGTACTCTTTTAGTTGGTAGCTTCTCTCCCTTTTTTTGTTTCTTCTTCATCTCCAATGGCTTTCTGTTTTTTTTTTTTTTAATGTTTAGAGTTTTTATGTCTTTAGCTTTAAATTGTCTGTGAGAAGTTTGGTTGAAAACAAACTTCACCATTATAGGAAGTTGGCCTCCCCTTATTTTTCTTTTGATTTGTGCTACATCTGTAATACTGTATTGGTAATTAGTGTTTTTTAACCATATGTCAGGCTCCTATCAATTTTATTTATATTTAAAAGGCAAGTTTGGACAATTTTCTTTCTTTTTTTCTTGTCTTTTGTATTTCATTTTTTTCCACTCAATTTGGGCTTAATTTGCTTGTCTTTTTCTAGCATTTTAAAATGGAAACAGAACATTGTTTTAAAGACTTTCTTCATTTTAAACAAACATTTAAAGGTACACATATCCATCTAAGCACTGCATTAGCTGTATCCTACAAATTTTATGTTTGCAATATCATTCAATTTGAAATGTTTTAATATATTTTTATTCCTTTTACACATATATTTAAAGTACTGTATATTGTTACTGATTTCTGTTACTCCAATTTAACTCCTTTGTGCTTAGCAAACATAATATGTACTGCATAATTTTAAATTTTTAAAATTTAATGAGACTTGTAAGCCATATATGGTATATGTTGAATATTATATTCCATTTGAAAAGTTTTTACAGTTGTTGAGGATATTGTTTTTTAACTTTAATTTTCTTTTGATCAAGGTACTTGGTGGTGTTATTTGAAGCAGTGTTACTGGTATACATACCTTTATGTGTACGTGATATAGTGACTTTTTCCTCTATATTTAGCAACTTTTTCTCTTATAGTCTATTTTGTTTAATATTAATGTTCTCACTTTCTTATGCTTAACTGTTTGCATGATATGTCTTTTTATACTTATAATCTACCACTTTTATGTCTACTGTATATCTTGTAGAAAGTAATCATATAGTTGGGTTTGGCTTTTTTTTGTGTGTGTGTCTTTTTGAGACAGGGTCTCACTATGCAGTTCAGGCTGGCCTTGAGCTCACCTGGTAGCCCACATTGGTCTCAAACTTTTAACTATTCTCCTGCCTCAGCCTCCCAAGTGCTGGAATTACGGTTGGCCTTTTTATGCAGTTCACAGTCTCTTGTTTTTAATCATCAGTTTGTAACATATTAAATTTACTTGGTTATTGATATGGTTGAACTTATTTAGGTTTTCCATTGTGACACTACATTACTATTTGTCTAATTTATGTTTGCTTTTGAGTTTCCTCTTAATTTTTGTAGTTGAATTTTGAGTATATTATTTTTATTCCTCTATTGGAATTTTAGCTTTACTACTTTAGTATTCAGTGGTCGCTCAAGGGATTCTAATATGTATTTGAAATGATCAATTATGGAAATACACTTCGAATTAATGTGGTATTACTTATTAAATGAATCTTGCAAAATAGAGTAACAGTTACCCTTTGCTCTGTGAACCTTAATTGGTTTTACTTTTTGTAGATATAAAATGTCTTAGACGTTTTTCAGACACTCAAGTTACTTGGAATCAATGTTTATCTTGCTGTTAGTCTTTATTAGAGTATGTCCACATCAACTTTTATTCTGGGCTAGTTTAGACCCCTTACTAAAATGTGACATCTCTGAGAAGCCTATCAAATGTCTTGCTATTAAGTAATTACTATGACTGGTGGGAGTATTATTTTCAACCCTTTATGAGCTCTTGCAGTTATTTAGCCTTTTGCTTCCCAGTGATTTTTTTTCTGTTGGTTTCAAGCGTTTCACTCCATGAATCGGTAAAGTAGTACTCAGCCAGAGTCAAGTCATCTCTCTTGAGATCTCAGAGCTCTCTGTGGGTCCCTCCTCTGTAATATTCTGCTTTGTAAAATCTAGTTTGTTGAGCTCCCTATATGCCTCTTTACGTGAAATATGGAGTTGATGTACAAATTTTCTCAGTAATAAAGTAATGTTATACCTTAAGGTCAGTGTCATCGTGGAAGATCAGTCATGAAGAACAAGTGATATTATAGATTCCTTCTGATGCAGGTATTAATAAGTTAGATTATATTTTGACATTGAGGTTATGTTTGGTCCTGTGTTTAAGACTTAGTAGGATGCTTTTTAAAAAATTGGTTCTGCTTTACTAGGCTGACCAGTAAATGCTTATTTTAAATAATTATATCTAAAAATGTTTACATTAGGACTTGAAGAGTTAATTTTTCTTTCCTTTGGTGAGACTTTTTTTAAAAAAAAAAGTTCAATAGATGCTGAAAGAAGATAGGCTTTCATATTTAATGGGAAATGTAAATATTAAGTTAGTAAGCATATGGGCATACTCAGGTTTCATCTTTTGAGTTAATTAGGCTGGGAATGTTTTTTGCATAATGGATATCATTTGGGAAAAATTTAGCATACTTCCCTGAGAGTAGTCTTGATGCATATGAGTTCTACAATGCTTACTGTTTGTAAAGTGTTGCAATATATTGATATACCTTAACATGTGCATATGTGTGTGAGAAACATGTGTGTATTCCTCCACCTCAAGAAATACTGAAGACATTTATAGCCGAAGATTTTTCCTTTATTTTTCTTACTTTAAGTATCCATGTGTCAAAGAAAAAAAGTCAAAGTGAAAGTAGAAAGTATTTTGAACTAAATGAAAACAAAACATAACATACTAAAATTAATGATAGAACTAAAGTAGTGGGAAAAGAGAAATTTTAGCACTAAAACAAATATTAAAAGAAGAAAGATCTTAATAATCTCAGCTTTACCATAAGAAACTAGACAAAGAAAAATGACACTAGAAGTTTACAGGAGAAATGTAATAAAAGATCAGGTAGAGAATTACAAAACAGAAAAACAATGGAAAAACATCAATACATCCAACCTGATTCTTTGAGAAAATACTAAAATTGTTAAAACTCTAGTAAAAAAAAATAAATAAAAATAAAATAAAATAAAAATAAATAAATAAAACTCTAGTCATATTGACTAAGCAGAAAAAGAGAGAAAACACATTGTCAAATCAGGAATGACAGAGGTCTCATCTCTACATATCCCAGTTATTAAAAAGTAAGGTATTACTGTGAACACACTTCATGCATACAAATTGTACAATTAATATGAAAGCAATAAATTTCATGAAAGAGAAACTTATTCTAGGAGAAATGGATAACTTGAATAGTTCTGTATCTGTTAAAGAAATTGAATTTGTATTTTAAAACAAGTAAGTGAAGGGTAAAGAATGAAACACTATTGGAAGAGAAATACAATATAAAGAAACAGAAAACATGGATCCCTGATGTTTAGTATGGTAGCTACTAGCTATAATGGTAATTTAAATTAATTATAATTGAATAAAAATTTTTTAAAATCCAGTACATAAGTCATATTTGCCATACGCTCTGTTACCTGTTACCCATATGTGATAGGTACTAAGTAGAACAAATAAGAACATTTTTACATCATCACAGAAGATTCTATTGGACAGAACTGTCATAATGTGTTTAGTAAACTTCAGGAGTTTGATTTGATGAGAGTACAGGTTGCAGTGATGACGTGAAAGTTGCAAAGGCAAGTGAGAAGGTAGTGATGCTGGTAGAGCAAGCTTAACTGCATACCGTTGAGTGTCTTTGGTCGCAAAGGTATTTCAGTTGATGCTAGAGTATATCAGCTGGGATGGATAGCAGGGTTTTGGCTTTGATTAATGCTGAGTGCCGGCAAGTTGATCTGATTTAAAGAATATTTCTCATAGTGAGATTAGAGATAGGTGGAAAAGGAAAAAGCAGGAGCTCACTGTCTAGTTGATCAGTAGTTCAGATGACAGAAACTGAGGACTAAGAACTAAATGAGAGGCATTGAAGATGCAAAAGAAAAGACAGATATGACTGCTAGTAGAATAGGTAGTAGGATTTGTTTTGTGAACTAACAGAATCTGAATGACTTATTTCTGAATCAGGCCTATAGAGGTGGCATGAAACATGTGGAAAGCAAGTTTTGAAAAGATTTTAACTTTAATTTGGGCCATATTAATGTGGAAGATAGGCTGTGCTGAAATAAGATTGAGTCACCAGAAAATATGTGACTTGTGAAATTCTGACTGTAGGTGAAATGAGATTTCCCAGAGAGAACCTGGCAACAGATAAGAACCACCAAGTGTGGTGACACACACATATAATCCTAGCACTCAGGAGGCTGAAGCAGGAGGATCACTGCAAGTTTGAGACCAGCCCAAACTACATAGCGAGACCTGTCACAAAAAAAAAGAAAAAAAGAAAGAAGAAGAAGTAAAAGCCAAGGACAGACCCCAACAGTTATTTGTTGTAGAATCATAAGTCCTTAGGGTAAGAATGAGAGGGAGTAGTTAGAAATAAAGGAAGAATAGTAATAAATCATTTGTCCAAAACAGCCCAAGAAACATAACATTCCTAGGAGGGTTATTGATGTAGAGAAGTCATATAAGAGAAACATAAGCTTAGGTTGGATTTATTGAACAGCAAGTCATTTGGGACCTTTAGGAACTGCAGCATGTTCAATCATCTGGTGAATCCAGACCTCAGAGTTGAGGCGAATTTGCGAAGGGGCATTGGGAGCAGCAGAACTGATACTGCCTTCAGTCATGTAAGTTATTCTTGTTTTATTTTTAAGATAGTATTACATGATACTGGTTTTTTTATTATTACAAAGATTAAGGGAATAAGAGGATATTTAGTAAACTCTGTACATTCTTTTTGGAAATTTACGGAACTATGCTTTTGTGACTTTTAAGTGAAATCTAAATATGAGTGAAGAAGAGAAAGAATTCTGCAGGCCAAATACCTTTTAGGCAGATCTGAAGTATACTAAACAAGTTTAGAACCTTTTTTTTTGTTTTAGAGCAGTGCAAACAGATCAGTGTTCCTTAGATGTGTTCAAACTCTTTATATTAATTACATTTTAACTTTCTTGAAAAAAATCTTAGTTATAAATTTCTTAAAGATAATTTCATTTAATGTGGCTACTAATTTTGTAGGTTATATTAATTTCATCTCTGTTTCTTCCCCTCTCACTCGCCACTCCTCCTTCATCCCTTTGATTTCTTCCTCTGGAGTTTTCTCAACTTTTTTTCTTATTGTTGTTTTTTGTTATTGTCTGAAACTTTCAGCTCTTGTAGCTTTCAAGTGCAGGTGTTCTAAATGTGGGGGTTTCCTAGGCATTTTTATGTTCAGTTTACAATAAAGCAGAATTCAGCTCAAAGGAATTTGGTTTCCTGTGTACTAAGATGAAAGGCAGATTTTCTGGGAAATGGAAAAATTTACAGACAAACCAAGAATAATTTGTAATTCTATTTCAACATACCTGCTATAGTGCCTTCCTTGGCTTCCACAGATGTAATTTCTAGTAGTAGATGATAGTACCCAGCATCTTGGCATTACATATACTAGGAAAGGGAAAACTATTTTCATTCACTTTCCTCTTTTCCTTCCATCCTAGTCACCCTTAAGGGAAAGTGTGTGCAGCTGCAGTTACATAATAAGACATATTTCTGTATTTAAAGCATACCTTGAATCTTCCTTGCTTCTTTATTGAGATTAATTTTATATAAATGCCCTGGACAAAATTCTTTTTCTTCAGGTTTATTTCAGTAAATTTAGGCAGAAAAGGAGGGTAGGGACTTGTTCTTTGGTTTTAAGATGATATCAGAGGTAAAACATACACCTTATCTCACCACTTTGTACCCATTCTTTATTAAACAGTAGCTTAAAAATTAATTAGCACAATGAGAGAGAAGACAACTTGTTTTTTATGGAAGAATTTCAAATTATTTGTGTACATTTTCCACATCAGGAGGTAGATCCTGCTTCCCATCTTCTACTCTTGAAAGTGGACTAATTGTCATTCAAAGACTATGGGAGGGGAAAAAATAATTTGATGGTAAAGAATCTTGGCAGAGACTACTCAGACCAAGTGAACAATGCAAATAGCACTAATATCTTATGAATACCTCTTACCCCTGCTATTATATGATTAAAATGGCCCTTTACCGCTGTTTCTTTCCAGAAATCCATAACACTGTTCTAGGCATGAGAAAAAATATCAAACAAGCTCAAATTCTAAGACATTTTACAAAAATACCTTCCTAGTACTCCTAAAAACTGAGGAATTTGGGAAATGCACAAACTAAAGGAGATTAAGTAGACAGGACAGTTAAATGTAGTATTATCCCATGGACTGGATTCTGGAGCAAAAGAGAGCATTAATGGAAAAATTAATGAAATCAAGCTAAACAAAGTGTGGAGTTTATTTAATAGCATTGTAACAATATTGGATTCTTTGGTAAGACAAATGTATCATGAAAATACAAGATATTAATGATAAATCTAGATAAATGAATTATTGGAACTATATTATCGTTGCAACTTTTCTATGAATCTAATACTACTCTAAAAAGCTTAATGAAAATAAATTTTCCCTTTGATTTCTAGCACTGTGGCATAGCACAACAGCAAGATGTTGCCTGCTGTGAGTAGAGGCAACTTGGTAAAAGTGATAACTTTCTCAGATGTGGTTATTTTCACTGTGCTTTAAGGGAAGGAAAAGAGAGAAGTGGTATAAAGAGTGCCCTTGTAAAAAAATAAGTAGGTGCAGTTCCCACAAAATAATACACAAAATATAGTTAGAGCCCAAACGTTCTGTTGCCTAGACGTGTTCATCTAATTTAGAAGGAACTGAGTAAACTCTGCTAACATTTACTGCCAACTCTAGTATGTAGCAAGTTTCTCTGCTATGTCAAAATTGCTTTCTATTTCAGGGCTGTCTGTGTGTGTATCTGTGTGTGTGTGTCTGTGTCTGTATGTCTGTGTGTATTGTGCTAATTATTGCTGTTTATAATGCACTAGTGTGAAAGAAATGAGGTCTTGGCCCTTCAGGAGGAAAAACACCAATAGACTGACACCCTGGTTAAGAGTATGGAAATTGGTTTCACACTGCTGAGATTTGAATCCCTTCCTGGTTCCATAGCTTCTAACTGGAATCCTGAGCAATTTACTTACCCTTGTTATATCTGTTTCTTTATCTGTAAAATTGGTATTAATTTATCCCCTAAGTGTTTTGTGGCACTAGTGCCTGACATGAACAAGTGATCGTATAATTTTTCCTTTTACTGTTTGTAATTCTCAAGAGTCTCACAAATGTGTAATATTGCCTTTGTGATGTGTATTTGTTTCAGTGCTTTGAAAATGATTCTTTTTATGTATTGAAGGTTTTCTCTGGCTTTATTTTTCAGCAATTTATCTATAATGTATGTAATGAGGTGTGTGTATGTGTGTGTGTGTGTGTTCATCTTGTAGTTCTTTGAGTTTTTTTTGGTTTGGAATTTGTTGTGTTTCATTAATTTTGCAATGTTTTTGACCATTATCTCCAGGTATCCTTTTTACCCCTTTCTCTTGTTGCCTTCTAAGGTTCAAATTATATGTTTGACATGGTTCTAAAGTTCTTGGATATTCTGTTCTTTTTATTTTGTGTGTGTGCTTTATTTTTTCCCCCTTTGCCTCCCTCTCTCCCACTTTTGGTTTTCCTTCCATTTTGAAAAGGTGTATCTTCCCATTTTCTATTATCTGTCTTTTATTTTGTTCTTTAATTTATCTACACCGTACTTAACATTGTTCAAAGGTTCATCCATTTTCCCATAAATGACTCAGATTGTTCTTCTTTATGACAGAGTAGTACTCTGTTGTGTATAAATGCAATGGCAAGCAGAAATACTGAAATGACACCCAGAATTTGGAGGCAGCTTTGTTTTACGTCAGATGGGCACTGATTGGGATCATTCCCAAAATATCAAATGCTGATCTCTGATGGTCTAGGCCTATATGGGATAAGCAAGCAAGAAGTACAGAGGTGCAGAATGGCTTGTCAACTGGGGATTGGTTCTTATAATACGCATCATAGTGACCAACTGTGCATCCCAGTGACCAGCCATTTCTAGGGGACAGAAGCAACCAGAACTGCAAAAGGTACTATTACCTGGGCAGCTAAGAGACTGAAGTATACTGGCTGGGGGGCAGGAGTGGGGGGGCATTTTCTGTTACATAAATACTATATTTATCCATTCATCTGTTGGACATATAAACAGCTTCCAAGACATAACTATTAAAAAATGTGCTGATATAAACATGGATACGTATGTATTATTTAATATGATGCCTTTACACAACTCTTGGGAAGATATGTAGAAGCAGAATAGTTGTGTTGAATGGAATTTCTATTTTTAGATTTTTTCAGTTGTTTTAATTTGCTTTCTTCTAATGGCCTGAGATGTTGAACATGTTTTCATGTATTTATTGATTATCTGTTTGGATCTTTGGCTTTGGCTTTGGCTTATTGGCTGTTTGATTGGACTTTTTGGAGGAGGGAGTCGAATTTTTTTGAGTTCTTTATATATTCTGCATATTAGTCCTTTGTCTGAGGAGGAGCTGGCAGAAATTTCCCATACTGTAGGTTGTTACTTAATACTGTTTGTTGTTTCTTTTGCTGTGCAGAAGCTTTCTTTCTTTTTTTTTTTTTTTTTTGTATCGGGAATCAAACTCAGGACCTCACATTTGCCAGGCAGGTGTTGGGCCACTGAGCTATACCCCTGGCTCACTTTTTTTTTTTTCTCAGAAGCTATTTAATTTACTGTAATCCCATTTGTTGATTCTTGATGTTACTCCTTGTGCAGTTGAGGTTCTGTTGAGAAAGTCCTTGCCTATACATACTGTGTCTTTAAAAGTTTTATTTATTTTATTTTCCAGCATATTGTTTCTGCACTAGTATCTAGATCTTTCATCTATTTTGATTTTAGTTTAGTGTATCATGAGAGATACAGATCTAGATTTAATCTTCTGCCAGTTTTCCCAGCATCATTTGCTAAATGGGGCTCGCTCTTCTAGTGAGTATTTTTGGCCACTTTGTCAGAGATCAGATGGCTAAATGTGTCTGAGGTTATTTTTGCATCCTCTGTTCTGTTACATCGATCCACATGGTTTTTTGTGCCAATCCCCTGCTGTTTTTATCACTGTAGCTTTATAATGTAACTTAAAATCTGGGACTGTGATGCATCCTACTTTGCTCTTGTTGCCCAAAATTTTTTGCTATTTTAGGTCTCTTCTAATTCTGTATGAATGTCAGAATTGTTTTCTCTGGTTCTGAGGAATGCTGTTGGTATTTTGATTGGGGTTGTATTAAATCTGTGTATCAGTTTTGGAAGTATGGCCATTTGGGTAATATTGGTTCTGTCTATCCAAGAACAGAAGATATCTTTCCATTTTCTGATGTCCTCTTCAAAATCTTTTACTTCTGTTGTTAGGTTAATTCCTAAGTATTTAATTTTTCTTCAAGCTATTGTGAATCATACTGTTTTCCTAATTTCTTTCCAGGTGGGTTCATTATTGGTGTACAGGAACATTTTTTTGTGTTGATTTGTATTCTGCTACCTTGCTGAATTTGTTTATTAGTTCTAGGAGTCATTTGGTGGAATATTTTGGGTCTTCTCTGTAAAGGATTATGCTATCTGTGAAAAAGGATCGTCTAACTTCTTCCTTCCCTGCATGTATCTCTTTTATTTCTTTCCCCTTCCTGACTGCTCTAACTAAAGTTTTGAATATTATGTTGGACAAGAGTGGTGATAGAGGACATCACTTTTCATTCCTGATTTTAGAGGAAAAACTTTCAGTTTTTCTCCATTTAATATATTGGCAGTAGGTTTATCATAAGTGGCATTTATCAAATTGAGGTAATGTTCTGATGTAGTTATTTGCCACAGGTTTTAAGCAAGAATGGATGTTGGATTTTATCAAAGATTTTTTCTGCATCCTTTGAAATGATCATGTGATTTTTGTCCTAGCTTATGTTTAAGTAATGTATTATGTTTATTGATTTGTGTATTCTTCTATTTCTGAGATAAAATCTACTTGGTCATGATGTATGATCTTTTTAATGATTTGTTGAATTCCATTTGTCTTAAGGATCTTTACATTCTGTTTGCCAGTGTCTTGTTAAGGATTTATGTTCATTAAAGAGATTGACCTATACTGTGTTTCTTTCTTTTTGTTTTCTTTTTCTTTTTTAGTTGAGTTCTCTGTGGTTTTGGAATCAAGGTAATGCTAGCTTCCACGAATAAGTTTGGCAGTACTCCTTCCCTTTCAGTTTCATTAAGGAGTTTGAGAAGTTATTGGTGTTAGGTCTTCCCTGAAGTTCTTACAGAATTCGTTGATGAATCCATTGGGTTTGAGGTTTTCTTTTTATTACTACATCAATTTCACTGCCTCTTGTTGGGTTATTCAGGATTTTTATATCTTCTTGGTTCAGTTTTGATAATTCACATGTATCTAGTTATCTATCCATTTCTTCTGAATTGTCTTAATTTATTGGAGAACATGTTTTTGAGATAGTTACTAATACTGTGCATTTCAGCAGTTTTGTTTCAGATAATTTTTGTTGCCTTATTTTTAAATTTCTTGATTCCTAACTGTATAATGTCCATTCTGCTGAAAAGTCCATCAAAGGAATTACTTATTTTTTATATTGTATTTAATCTAGGCATTTCCATTTGATTCTTACTAATACCATTTCTTTTTGCTGAAATTCCCCATCTATTCATTCATGTGTCCATCATTTTCACTAAATTCTTTTTAAAAAGTGTTTTAAAGTTTCTGTTTACTAATTCAAATGTCTCGGTCCTCTGAATTTAGGTTCTTGACTACTTTATCTCTTGTACACTGGTGAGAGGACCCCCACCCCCAATATTAGCTTATTCTCATCTCTCTATTTTAGTGTTTGAGATTGCAAGTTACAGAACAGTAAAGACTGGCTACTCCCATTATTTCTTGGAAGTCACTGGTAGAAGACTGTGAAGAAGATTCAAGGATTAAATGTATACTCCTCTTGTGGTACTCCCTTGGAAAGTCTGGATTGTCATAATGACTCACACTCAGCCTTTCAAAATTAGTTTAAAATTTTAGCTGTTTTATTCTTACCTGCCTTCTTATGACCACCTCTTCCTGTGGGCACTGTATCTTAACTCTCCTTAGAAAAACTTTCCACCTTTTTAAATTTAGTTCACCTGATTGCCTTGTGACCTCAACTTTCTGATGGACCCAAAAGTTATATTTTGTAGACTATGTGGCTCTTTTTCATTTTTAGTTTGGTAGTAGCATTCTCTTGGAACTTCAGCATTCTCTTGCAACATTCTCTTGGCAACATTTTCTTGGAACATTCTAAACGTGTGCCATCTCTTCTAATCATTATACATACTTTATGAGTAAATAGTTATAAGAAGAAGTATTTCACATTTGTAGAATTACCTTTTCTGATTTTGAATCTGGTAATTGTAGATAAAATAATTTGAACAATTGTAGTAGCTATACATGAATGGATAGAATATATTCTTTAATAGGCATTTTGAACACTACAAAAAAGATTTTATAAGGTATACTGTTGTAACGAGGTTAGTTGTACATCATTATGTTTTAATCTGTAGTGTTTAGGAGAATGGGTCTCCTACTGTACAGTGTATCTAGTTGTATACTGCATAATTATTCTTCCCCTTGATTAAATAAGCAATGACCACTCAGTTTTACTTTAATTCTCCTTCTGTTTAAGATAAAGAGTACAGCATTCAGAATGAATCTGAATATTATGATATAGTACTAATACTATAACAATTGACAATATTTGTATTAAGGGCTGAAGATATAGCTCAGTGATAAACACTTGCCTAGCATGCAGGAAACCCTGGGTTGAATTCCCAACAACAGACACACACACACACACACACACACACACACACACACACACACTCTCTCTCTCTCTCTCTCTCTCTCTCTCTCTCTCACACACACAGTTTTTCTAAGTTTAAGCAGCTATACTTTGCTATAGTTATTCGTTTTTGCTTCCCACTGTCTTCTGTTTGTGTCATTTAGTATATTTTATTGGTTAGTCATATCCCATCTTACATTTTACTTATTGTTAAGACAAAATACCTGTTAAGGGAAGGAAAGGTTTATTTAGCTCACAGTTTGTAGAGGTTTCAGTTAGAAGTCAGCTGGCTCCAAGGCAGGATGGTGCAACCATCCATGATGGTGCAAGACAGCAAAAGCAGCAAGAGTAAAAAGGCAAAAAGCAAGCCTCTTCTCCTCCCTTATATTGTAGGCAGGCTACCTGCCCTAAGGTGAGTGAAGCACTCACACCCTCAATCCCAACACTAGACAATGGGCCAGCCACAAACTGTAGATTCAGGTGCCTCTGAAGAGCCCTCCCCCAACCATGACCCTATAAAGCTTTTGGGGGACATCCAGACACAAACCATAACATCCCCCAAACAATAAGGAAGTCTTTTAAATTTGAATTTATTTTATCACATAAAGAAATATATGTATATTGTATGTATGTGTATGTACACCCAGGGCCTTGTACAAGGTAGTCAACAAGTGGTCTACCATTGGGCTATGCCACAACCCCAGCATTTGGATTTATAAAGACAATCGTAGCTACCCTACAGTTTTTCTTTTCAAGTAGTGAGATGGCTTCTAGTTCTATTTGACCTCACTTAAGGTAGCTTAGCACTAACACAGATTTGAAGACTTATTTTCCTCTGAGTTTTAGAAATCTGAAATATTAATTTGCTTTTCAACTTCTATTTTAAACTAGAAATAAAATAGTCAATTATATACAGCTTTGCAATATTTTTGCTGTTTTATGCTTTAAGGAATATATATTATGATGTACATTTTTAAAAGATTGCCAAGCTTAACTACTTTACTTTTTAAATTTTTGGTTTACAGTATTTGTTTTAACACGATGATTTACTTATTTTTTTCTGTATAAGGAGGTTTTTGCTAATAGAATCGCAATTTGTATATTATATTTAGAGAAAGTGTGATATATAATTTCATACAATCAGTTGTAAAAGATTTAAACCATATTCACCTGTAAGTGATGGCTTTTCCCCTACTTTCTATTAGTTTATTTTACATCTTCAAGGAAACATAGAGGGGAAAAAAATCATAAGAAGTGAGTTATTATTGAAAATAAGCTTATGAAGTTCTTAATGCCTTTATGATACAGACTATGTATTAAACACTTCAGTGACCAAAATTGGCTGACTCCAAGGCAGTGTGGTATGGCAGACAAGTTTTGCAGAAGAGAAGCAGTCATGGTGGGCAGAAGGTAGCAAAGCAAGCAAGGGAACATGATCACAGCTGTTTCTATCCTTTATATCTTATCCAGAGTACTTAGGGCAGGAAGCACTCATGCCTTAATCCTAGTGCCCTTGATCCTAGTATGGCACCATGAATCAATCCCAGCATCACACACACTAGACGCTGCCACCTCTGGAAAAGCCCCACCTGTGACAACATGAGACTTTGGGGTGGACATCTAGACACAAGCCATAACAGTAAGCCTCCAAAGCGCTGAAATATTTATCCATTAATTATATAAATATTCTTAAACTCTGTGTAAGGTTACCATCTTTGTAATTTTTACTTTTCAAAGGACAATTGTTTCCTAATACTTAAGGGAAATTTTGAAGATAAGGATAAAGCTTTAGTAAGAAAAAGCAAATGATGTGGCAGTGTGATTAAATAAGGTCTGTAATAAATATATGCTTTTAAATATTGCTTCAAATTATTTCTCAAGGGGCTAATCACTCTTGAAACCAGGCACAAAGATCTTAGAGTCAATTTTCTTCCTGGAGATTAAATAATTCTCACTTTATTTCTTGTGTTTCTTTTAGAAACTGGAAAAATTATAGCCGGTGTCTTTCTGGTTCTCAGGCTAGGGCAAAGCTTGCCAAATTATAGTTCACAGGTTAAATCCAAGCTACTTTCTGTTTTCATAAGTAAAATTTTATTGGAATACAACTACATTTATTTGGTTATTCATCATCTGTGGTTACTTTTGTGCTATTGTGGTGCAGTGGAGTAGTTACACCAAAACTTATGACCTACTAAACCTAAAAACCTCTTACCTGGGTCTTAACAGGAGAAGTTAGCCAAAGTTTGACTTGAAATCATACACCCTAAAGGAGATACTGCCTCTTTCTATTTCTCCTTTTACTCAGAACCAAAATCACTTAATAAAAACAGCAAATTTGGACCTCATGTGTATGAACCTGTCATCTGGTATCTTAAATAGCAAGGTTATTTCCCCCTCTTTCATTAGAAGCTACTGAAGTTATCTGTCTTTTCTGTTTCACAGAGCCTGTGACCATTTTTATGCTTTGTGCTGTCTGGAAACCATATAGTTACTTAGTGGGATTTAGCACTGGTTTGGTTTGTGTCATTGTTTATATTGTTATTGTTATGTGTATTTACGGGAAGGCTTAACCTTTCTTGCTTGCACATTTGGCCCATAAGGAATGGATCCACAGATGGGAAAAGGAGTTGGGGAGGGTGTGTCTCTCAATACTTTGTAGCTTCTTGTCCTAATGAAGCAGCCAGGCTAGTCTGAGTCAAGTATGTACTGACTGTATGCCTAATAGGTAATAGAAAGAGATGGTTTTAGAGAACAGGGATCAATTTGTCAAAAAAAATTACTATGTGACATTTTAAATTATGTGGCAGTATACATGTATTAGTGAGAGGTGTAATGATTTTCAGCAAAATTCTGTGATAAATAATCTTATAATCTTAATAGATGCCATTATTAAACTCATCTATAGGTTTTAATTTAGTAAAACTGGGACACTTAGTTTGGTGCACTTATATACAATTGGAGAAGAAAACATTGACTCCCTATAGTTTTAAAAATTATTTTCTATAATTAGTGAAATATGACCTGGGCATATGTCAGAATTTTGAATTGCTAGGGTTTTTGTTTTGCTTTAATTTTTAATTTAAAAATAAGTGTATGTGTTATTTTGGAAGTAAAATGTTATTTTTGCTATGTTTATATTGCTGAATGATTGAAGCACTCAACAAATTATTTAATAAATCCATTACTTCATATACTTACCAGGCTTTGTGATAAAAACATTTGAAGTTTACTCTTTTAGCAATTTTGAAATGTATATTATATTATTATTTATTAGTTATCACCTTTATGCAGTAGATCTCCAAGGTAATTTCTATAAATGAAATTTTGTGCCTTTTGATCAGTTGCCCCTTTCCTATTCCACATCTCTATCCAAGCCTATAGTAACTACCATTTTACTCTCTACTTCTATGAATTTGGTTTTTAGATTCCAAATATAAGTGAGACCATGCAGTATTTATCTTTCTATTCCTGGCTTATTTCATGTAGTATAATATGGGTACATCCATGTTATCACAAATGACAAAATTTTCTAAGGCTAGTAATATCTAATTGTGTATATATATCCCATTTTCATTAACTAAAAACTATATGTATTTTAGTATATGCTGAAATCTGTTTTACACATTCACACACACATGTAACTTAATGTTTTTCTTCTGAATTCCTGTAGAAATTTGTTTAGAGCTTTTCTAAGAGGAGATAGGAGGTCAGTAATACTCTTAAGGAAAATGACATGTAAAACACTTTAAATATACTTTTGTATATTTATTCATAATTGCTATATTCCTGTTTACCAATGTAGCAGAGCACTGAAATGTTATTATACATTATACAGTCAGTTCTGCTATAAGGAGGAATGTATTCCTGAAAAATCACCACATTAGGCAAAATCATGCCACAAGGTCACATTGGGCATATGGGAAAAAAATGGGTTAAAAACACAATGTCAAAAGCTTTGTCAGTGAAACATCAAAAGAAAACTGATATCACAGTTTTGAATACTATAATAAATATAGCACTTTGTAAAAGTGAACATTGAAAGGGTCACAGCTTATTGTTATAAAATGTAGTGCCAGGTCACTGAAATTGGATGGGAAGTTGTACCACCAGCTGTCAGTGGGTGTAATTCACTACACAAGGTAAACAGCTGGGAGGTATTTGATGTATAAGGTCCATCGGTACATGTTTTGTGTATTTGTAGTGGGCTGGACTCATCTAGGTGTAGTTTTCCAGTTGTATCTAGTGTTTCTCATGGTGATACATTATGCTCAAGTTGTTTCCAAATATTTCAAATACACAGAAACAAATTTGTATTTCCTAAACAAGTGATATGTTAGAACGGAGTATATCTGAAATTTCACTTTGTTGGAGAAATTTAACGTTTTATTGCAATTTAGTTCTATGGGCACTAGGGGGAGTAGTAGGTTCAATTTTGTAGCAGCACTGACCAGTGCTTTTCTTAGTTTACAGCTGCCCATACGATAAATTATCATTTTATGGTTACGGTTATAAGCAGTTTGATAGAAAATGACAGCTAAAATATGAAGTGTTACTTTTATTTGTTTTAATTTTGTAGTCTAGCTTTATTTTTTAAGTAAGACAATAAAACCCAGAACAATTTTTAGTAGAAGTAACCCATTCTGTCACTTAGTTTTGGGACACCCAGTAGAACTTGTATTTCTTTTGTAATTGATTTGTTATGAATTATATAAATTGAAGCATATAGCTGGAAAATTGTATTCTGAGGAATTGTTTTAGTTACATTATCATGACTCTTTCTACTTAATAAAAAAGAGCTAATATGCAACTGAATTGACACAGACATGAATTTAAAAATTCCTAGAGACAGAACATTTCTCAATTTTATTCCATGGAGCAACTGTACCAATAATGCCATAGCAGATTTACTTACCCTCAGCTATATCAAGATTTGTTACCGTGCATTCCCTAGGTAAGGCATCAGAGCCTGTGGACATCTTTACATCACACGCTTGGTTTGAATGGAAGGAGCTAACAGTGTGCCAGGACAAAGATGAACAGAATACCAACTTTGTTTGGGACTTCTTTATTCAAAGGAAATGTCAGCTAATTAGTGCCTAGTCCTTGTTATGGAGATCACTGTAAGCCAATTTTGCATCTATATCTAGTATAAAGTGATAGATTTGCTTATATGAAGAAAATAAAACTTTGTTTGCATTATTATTTAGGTGTGCAACTACTTTCAGTATAAAGCCTTTCTTAGCTGTTTCCTTGACTTGCTCAACAAGTCCTGCCAGTGTCCAGTTGGTCATCTGCGTTTCTTAAAATGCAGTCCATCTACCATTCTCCATGATTTATGTATTTCAGAGCTGTTACCTAAACTCAGGGGTGGAGAAGATACAGACAAACTCCTTGGTTATTTAAAATGTTGACATGGAAGTAATAAAAGCTTATTGTCTTTATTCTATTAGTATAAATGTCATTTCATGGACTTTAACCAGGGCGGGGAGTTATTTTCCATTTTTCATTGCTTTAAGTCATTTTAAAACAATTATTGCATAAGTGATATAGGTGGAACTAGAAAACAAGTCATTTTGGTGTTAGAAAATCAAATATTGCTGTAATCTTACTGATGCTGGTTGGAGAAAAAAATACATTTTATTTTGGTGAATACCATAGTTCTTAGTTGTATTTGGTATGATTTTTCTTTCATTGTATATAGGTTATCCTAACTTAATTCATTTGTATTATACTATATGCTATTTTGGGTTCACATCAAAGGGTACACAAATTAGAAACTAATCATGAGATACTATTCTATAGTAAACTAAATTTTATTGTTTTTTTGTTTCCAAATGAAACTGGTATATCTCAGTACTTATTTTTACAAAAAGCCACATTCAGCAGTGTTATGATGATACTCTGAAAAATAAGATAGTAAAACTTTTTCTGCTTTAACTTTTGTTATTTAAATGTAAAAACCTAATATTTTAACTTGTAACTACTGAAAATGATTAGAGAAATTGAAGATTTATCGACTGTTGTACCTACATTTTATAAATTGTATATTACCAAACATGTATACATACTCTCCTGATTAATAATCATATTTGTAATATGGGACTACTATAGAACCTCATATTGCACTGCTTTTCTTGAATAGCTAACAAATTTAGGGATCAGTATATATATTAAGTGGATAGCTGTAATTAATTCAAGGTCATGAGGGGTAATAAAAACCGGTTATGTTCTAGGACATATGAGTAGATATCTGCATTTAATGATGAGTAAATGAAATAAAGTCAATAAAACAGACTTAAGAAGCAGCAGAATGGGCCTGTAATTTGAAGACTTGGGGAAGAGTTCCTTTGTAGAAGAAGTAGCCAACAAAGAAGATAACACCTGAAATCAGATTGGTATATTTAGCAATTAGCAGATGGAAAGACCATTTGTCAGAGATACAATGTAAGAAGAGTAAGGGATAGAAGAAACATATTATAGGGACTGGAGATTTAGCTTAGTGGCATAAGGGCCTGTCTGGCAAGCATGAGGTCGTGAGTTCGATCCCCAGTACCAAAAAAAAAAAAAAAAAAAAAAAAAAAAAAAAAAAAAAAAAAAAAAAAAAAAAAAAAAAAAAAAAAAAAAAAAAAAAAAAGAAAAAGAAAAACGTATTATATTGGGCCAAAAAAATTAGAGATGAAGTAGAGACATAAATATATGTTAGTTTTTCAAAGTTTTGGTGATCGTGAGGAGAGAGAGATCTTGGCAGCTTAAGAAAAAGGCATTGTTTGAAGAGGACTTTTCTTAGGATGCACTTAGTTGAAAGCTTATGGGCATTAACCAAAATTTATTTAGATCATACACAAATAGGGTAATTTATAAGACATTGCCCTGAATGATGTAGAAGAAGAAATTAGGAACACAGTGGAGACATTTGTCTTAGAAAACATTTTTTCAGGGCCAGGGATATAGCTCAGTGGCACAGCGCCTGCCTGGCAAGCACGAAGTCCTGAGTTTTATTCCTAGTACAAAAGAAAAAAAAAAAAGAAAACATTTATTCATTTACTCATTCAACATATGTTGGGTGCAGAGATCTAAAGTAATGATGTGTTCACATGGGACTCGTGAGGATACTGAGGCCTCAGCTCCCTAGAGTGCTGGGATTATAGATGGGTGCCCCACTGCCTGGCATAAATTGAGAATATTTTAGAAGTTCATAGTGACTATCTACTTTTTCATTGAAATAAAATATACTTAAGTAAGTATTGGGTGGGGATTTAGCTCAGCAACACAGCGCCTGCCTGGCAGGTGCAAAGTTATGAGTTCAATTCCAGGTCCAAAAAAAAAAAAAAAAAAGTATTTTGCTTCTAGGTGTGGTTGCTTATTACCTGTAGTTATAGTATTACAGTTTTTTTCCTTATTTATATCAGAAAGCAAACAAATACTTTTGTTTTACCTGTCAAAAAAATTTAGAAAACTGAAAAGAGGAAATCTGTTGTCTTTATCCATATTTTTTGCTGTATTTTTCTTCCTTCCTAATGTTCTGAAATGCCACCTTCCTGTTTAAAGATTTAAACATCATTTCCTTCCTGTTTAAAGATTTTTCTTTAGCCTTTGTTTTAGAATAGGCCTACTGGCAATAAATTCTTAGTCTTTGTCGTTGAATTTCTCCTTCATTTCTGAGAAGTGTATTTGCGGACATAAAATTCTAAATTGACAGTTTCTTTCCACATTTGAAAAATGTTATGCAGTTTCCTCTGTTTTGTGGTGGTGTGTAAAATCCGCTGTCATTTAACACTTTTCTCCCCTTTAAATAGGGACTATTTTTGTCTTTCTTTCGAAGTGTTTTCTTTCTTTCTTTTTTTCTCTTGTCTTTAGTGGTCAGAAGTTCGATTATGATGTTTCTTAGCATGGATATTTGTGGAATAATCCTGTTTACAGATTTTTAAAAATTTTTCTTGCCAAATTGGGGAAATTTTCAGTTGCTATTTTTTTTTTTTTTTATATTTTTCCAGCCTTATTCTCTTTCTGCTCTTTTTCTGGTACAGAACTGTACTGACGCAGATGTTGAATCTTTTGTTATCATTCCCTAAGTGCCTTAGGGTATTTATTTTTCAGTCTTTTTCTCTCTTTTGCTCAGACTGGGTAGTTAGTGTCTGATGTATTTACAATTTCGTTGATTCTTTCCCAGATCCTCTCCATTCCTTGTTGATCCCATCTGGGAAACTTTTTATTTTGATTATTGTAATTTTTAGTTCTAAAGTTTGCAGTTGATTCTTCTTTCTTTCTTTCTTTTTTGCTGAGGCATTGTTTTTCCATTTGTTTTAACATTTATGTGATTACTACTCCTTGAAAAATTTCAATATGATTGCTTTAAAATACTTTCCAGATAATTCCAACATTTATTTCATTTTGGTGTTGGTATCTTTTATTTTTTTATTCAAGTCATTATTTTCTTGCCTTTTGATATGGCAAGTGACTTGATTGTTTCTGGACATGTAGGGTATTATGTTAAGTTTTATTTAAATCATCTGTTTTAGCAGACTTTTTCTGACATCACACCAGTGGGAAAAGAAGAGGCTCTGCTTCATTACTTCCATGTTAGGAAATTAAAGTTCAGCATCGCCAGATGACCTCCTTTGACACCTGGGGTAGGTATCTCATAAATGCTAGGACAAAATGAGAGTTCTGCCACCCTTTGGCCGCTGTAGGGAAGATAAGGAGCTTCCCCC
Organism: Dasyprocta punctata; assembly: GCA_004363535.1. Lineage (NCBI taxonomy): Eukaryota > Metazoa > Chordata > Mammalia > Rodentia > Dasyproctidae > Dasyprocta > Dasyprocta punctata. The sequence goes on along the minus strand of RJWM01005013.1, from coordinate 34,990 downwards.
GTGGCTTCTACTCATTGCTTCTGATACGTAGTGAAATTCCTGACTTCCCGTTTTGCTTTTCCACATACTGCCCCAGCAGAGAGAAACATCCCATTGAAGTTAGATGGGAGCAGGACTCCAAGGTCCTCTTGAAGCCTCCATTAATAATTATGAGGGTAGAGGAGAAGGTGAAAGCAGGTATTCAAGTTCTGGCTCATCATTTAGTCTCCTCTAAGAAGTGAGTGTGGTAGAGGTACACCTAGAAGTCCAGTGGTAAGATTGCTGTTTTTTTCTTTGGTGTTCAGCAGTTCTTGTCTAAAAGTTTTGTTTGGCTGGGCTTTCTTTTTCTTTTGGATAGAGAGAACAGGTTTTTGTGGATTTTTTAAAAATCCTTGCTTATTAGCATTTCTGAGTTGCTGACTTCTCTGATACCTACTATAGGATAGGAGGCAAAACCAAAATCAAGCAACTCACTACTGTGATATTCCTTGGGCTCTCAAGTCCCTAATCAGTCTGCCTTCTTCTGTTTCCGGTGTTGTCTTATATTTGTTTTGGTATGATGTCCATCCAGGAGTGTTAGCTGAACTTAATAAGAGGAATAGTGAGAATTGTATTTATTCCATCTTATCTACAACAAAAATTCACTGCATTTATTATATTTTTTTCTTAAATATTTATAAAATTATGATAAAATTCTTAAAAATTTTTTTCTGGTTACTACCTTTGAGCATATTCTGCTGTTAATGTCTTAGTCCAAAAGAAGATGTTTTTCTTCTTTCCAGTGTAGAAATTGGTAAGTTGATTTAGCTGAGATTTTTTAAGAAAGATTGCTATTAGACAAAGACTAAATGTGATAAGGTTCTGCCTTGTAGCTAAATTGTTTAAAATAATCACACACAAAGAAGTAGAAGTCATTGATTCTATTCTGTTTATTTGAATTTTTCAATAGGTCTCATTGCTAATCTTATGTATCAAAAACGCAGGCCTCAGGGCTTGTTCTTTGAAACATTGCCACTTGGATTAATTTAGTAGTCAATAGTGTTAGAATAGTAGATAGAAAAGAAACTCTTAGTGATATTGTAAAATTTTTCTCCTTGAGTGTTTGAGATCTTACTTTATAACATTTCTTGGGTGGAGGGTCAGGCAAATAATCTGGTTTTCTACTACTTTTTTTGGAGGGGGGTACCAGGAATTGAACTCAGGACCTCACAGTTGCCAGGCAGGTGCTGTGTCACTGAGGTATAACCCCAACCGGTCTACAACTTTTTAAACTATCAGTCTGCTAAAGCTTAATTATATAAGGAACCAGTGAAGTAAAATTGTTCATAAAATGCTTCATTATCTTTGGTCTTTTCGGGATTTGCTGAAGTTAGATAATAAACTTCTACACGGAAGTTAATTTTTTTCTGAACAGTAATTTGTAATCAGTCGTCTCAGTCATTTTCAAGAGACAAGTAATGTGATATTCCTAGTACTTTTTCCAATTGAACTTTAAAAATATTAGATATGGTTCTATTGTATAAGAAGTTTCTCCTTTTTGACTCCAGTAATGAGTCCTATTTTAATGAACTTGTGTGACTTTTACTTCAAATTATAAGTATTGGGTGATATTTTCATAATGTATTAGAAGGTGCTTGAGCTCCTGTGAGACTGCTTTTGCCCAAGGCCACAGCTGCTGGCAATGTTGAACTCAATTCAGAAATCTTACTGTGAATTTATGCCTAAACATATGCTTAGGAAAGGTAGACAGTGACTTTTGGAAGTAGAAAAAAAAGTGATTGTTTATTTTTTCCCATGGACTTTTTCCCAATTGAACTTATTAAACCCTAGTGGTTATATTTACTAATTATTATTACTTCATTAGTCAATCACAATAGAAATACTGTTCTATGGAAAGACAAAATTTGATTTTGTTTTAAGAAGAAAATGGGTTATTTTGTATCTCTTATTTTCTATATGTTTCTTTTCAAAAGAAAAGCAGTTATTTGGGGAGCCACTTCAGAAGTGCTTCAGAACTCAGGATGTCACTGTTTGGCACAGGGGATATAACCATGACTTAGCACAGACAACTGCGCATGGGCTATGGTTGGGACAGCGTACAAGAATGTAAACTTGATATTGGCTAGTATATACCAGCCAGACAATAGGCACAGCTCTTGACTGCTTGCTGCTGTTGCTGATGTCTGCCTCTGTGTGCCTTTTCTGGGGACCTAACAAACTCACAAACTTTGCAGTAATGGGTTAAAGGGAAGAAATGAAGGAATCCAATGAAGTATTATATGTAAACATAAAGAAAGAGGATGCGCATCCTCCCACTGGCATGGAAAAAAGTTCTGAAAGATGTTCTACATTTCAAAGTCTGCTGCTGTGACTGGGAGCTTCACCTTCACTTAAAGTGTGGTAGAAATAAAGGGTCTAAGGCCTTACCACAGGTCTACTGAATCAGAATCTGCTGTCTAAGAAGACTCACAGGTGATTCCTTTGTATATTTTAAGAAACAGTGCTGTAGCAGTCCTAACAGTTTGTACCATCCCAATTCACTGATGGCGTTATCTTTGGGTAAGTTGTTAGCTGTTCTGTGCTGCAAATTTATTTATAAAATGATACTAGTAACAGAGTCAGATGAGGATATTTTTAATGAAAATTAAATTGCTATCTTTGTCTTAATTTAAAGACAGGTTTTACTGAGCAATCCAGATACTGTTTCTAGTGATACCTAAATATGACAAGGCTATTGAGGAATTGAAGAAGGGAGAGATGAGAAAAGTGATCAGTTGGAAGGTGAAATATATGAGAAACACAGAATGTCTCTGAATTACTTAGTTTGGAAAAGAGAAAATGAAGGGACTGAATCTCAGCTTGCATTTCTACTTGAATGAATGGGTTCACATAACAATGTAGATAGTTCAAGTAGACAAATACAGGAGTATGAAGAAAAAGCAATAACCTGCGTACTGAAATTAATAGCTCATGGACAGTTCTAAGATATGACAGGAACAAATCTTTTGCTTGAAGATAGGGATTAGAATGAGATGACTTTTCTTTAAGGAACTTCTAAGTCTTTTCCTCCTGGCTGAGGCTGAGAGGCTTCACAAAGCATTATTCACTCAACTTCAGTGATCACCTTTTAGGGTCTAGAGATATTGGTGTGTATTATTAGGAATTCCTCTTTGAAACTGGAAATCTGCAAGTGTTATTCATTGTTATGCACTAGGCCTTGCAAAGAAACTTCTTGGGTGAAAGGGTGTGATAACAGTTTTTTTCTTTTACAATGCTAGACTATTTCCTATAATTTACAAAAGGCTGAATTGATTTAAAGCAGCCTTCCAAATAGTGAAATATTTCTACTTTGGGTCTTTCTGAAGCATGGTGCCTTTAAATAAAAGATAAATATTTAAGTACGTTAGAAGCAAGAGAAAATGTATGGCTTACAGCAGAAATGCTTTTGCAGCCTTGTCTTTAATGTCTATGGTGAATTCTTAAAAATGCATATTCTCTTAAGAATAGTGTGTGAAAAGGAAATTATAAAAAAATCAAAGTTGAATCAGTCTAGTACATGAACTCAGGGCTAGGCAGGTGCTGCATATAAACTTTTAAGAGTTTTTACCTTAAATTTAGAAAAATAACCATTGAGGAGTCTCCATTGTGTGGGTGTTTTCCTGAAAAATCTCAGGGCCTGATGACCTGAGCAAAATAGAAAATAATGCATTTTATTGTGCACCATTTGATTCTGAAACTCTGTCAGAAACAAGGTAGACTTAGAAATCTCTAAAGAAGCTGTTTAAGTACTCCAATCAGCTGTCAGTCAATCTTGTATCAGTGAGTTGTACTCCTACATAGATCACAATTTTGAGGATAAACATTTATGTGAAATTCTCTAGCTGCTCGAGCCATAGCATCTTGTAATCATTTTTTTGTTTTTGTTTTTTCCAACAACCAGTTTTCTGTTCTTGCCCAAGTTGAGATCATTGAGTACTGGAAAATTTGACCCAGTAATACTGGACTGACACCTGAGTCTGTGTTTCTAATCACTCTATATTACTGCCTTGTAGCTTATGACTGTTACATAGTATTAAGAAAACATTTGTTAAATGAGTAAAAGAAAGCTTGGCAGGCCTTTTTTGCATGAATTTTTTTGTTGCCTTTGCCTTGGATGTGCCTCTTCCTGGCTCAAAGGACAGATTCTAGTTACTATGTCATGAGAACCTGTGATGAGCACTCAGTAACAGTTTGTCATCTGACTTACTGACCAAAAACACAGGCATTGTTGGAGAGCTCTTAGGAGGTTAATCTGGTGTGTAGGTTTCTGCTTCTCTCATGATAATTTATGGTAGAAATAGGAGGATAGAAGAGACTAATAGAAGCACAAATGCAAACAACAAAAACTAAAAAAGTTTTCTGTTAACTTTGTACTTCATAATTTTCAAATATGTAGAAATATTGACAGATTATTATAAAGATCTACCATATATCTTTTACCTAGATTCAATAACTTTTTCCTCATTATAGTCCTTTACTCTTTCTGTGTATGTTTATATTTATGTGTATACAAATTAACCTGTATAAATCAGTTTAATATATAATATACATTCAAGTAGTTATAAATATTTACTCATAGGTTTACATTTATAAAATTCTATAACATTTATTTGCTTATTTCTGAACTGCTTGAAAGTGGCAGGTGTCAGTTATGTTAACCCTAAATACTTCAGATTTGTCTCCTAAGAACAAGAACATTTTACCTTAGAAATCACATTATGACACTTAAGAAAATATCAGTAATTCCACAATACCAACTCTTACTCAGTCAATATTGCAGTTTTCCTAGCTATCCCAAGAATATTTTTTAGCTACTTTTCACCTTTACCGGGACCCAGTCATAGTTTACGTTAGTTATATCTTTCGTTAATTCTGTTCCATTTCCTGTGAAATGACCTTTTGAAGAATTCAGGCAATTGTTAATTCTGCTGAAGACTCTTCCACATTCTAAATTTGTCAATTTCTTTGTAGTGTAATTTAACTTGTTCCTTTATTCTTTCTAGTTCCTGCAAAGGACAGTTACTTATTTTAGTGCAGGAATTTCCCCCAGTGTAGCTCATGATGCAGTTGTTCCCTTCATGCTAGCTCCTGTTCCTGTGATGAGCCACCCAACTGTTTGTCTTTGAACACTTTACTTTTTTTCATTAGCATAATAAGCCATTTCAAGCTCACTTTGAACTTTCCCTGTCTCAGAATGGGGTTCACCCATTTTCCAGAGTCTTGGTTCTGAAAAAAAAATGAGGATTTTTTTTAAACTTAGCGATTCACTTTTTTTTTTCTCTCACAGAAGCCTCCCTTCATTTGATTCTATATTAAGTCAGGATCACTAAGTACCTTATCCAAGTATCACGGGTATATAAGACAAAGTGAGATGAGGTGGTAGGGGTGGGATTCTGCTGGACTAGAGGAATTCTTCTAGTTTAAAATAATCTCTCTTTACTTTGCCAGCCTACTAGTATTATATCTTATCTCTGACTCTTCCTCCACCTCTGGTTCTTCCTCACAGTTTTTTGTTTTTTGTTTTTTTTTTTTTAATTCCTTCCCTCATCTCCCTATTCTTTCTTCTCTGATCTTTACTTTTTCCATATAATGCATTTTAGAGTTAAGCCTTTAAACTGTGCAAAAGTTCCCATTTCAGCTGATAGTTTAAGTTTTGGTGTGATCTTTCTTAATACTAACTTGTTGTTATACTATGAAGTAATCTGTCTTTGAAGTGATTGTCATGACTGCTTATTTATCTCTGTTCTTAAATGCTGTTTAAATAGACTCAGTGTGCTAAATTCATTGTATGGTTTGGTTTACACCATTCTTTAGGTTTCTGTGCCTTTTGCACTCATTTGCCCAGGATTGAGTCAAACATGTATTCTATTCATTGTACCTCACCAAATCAGTGAAGAGGGCTGCTGTGACTGGCAGCTTCACCTTCACTTAAAAGTGTGGTAGAAATAAAGGGTCTGAGGCCTTACCACAGGTCTACTGAATCAGAATCTGCTGTCTAAGAAGACTCACAGGTGATTCCTTTGTATATTACATTTTAAGAAGCAGTGCTGTAGCAGTCCTAACAGTTTGTACCATCCCAGTTCACCGATGGCGTTATCTTTGGATAAGTTGTTAGCTGTTCTGTGCTGCAAATTTATTTGTAAAATGATACTAGTAACAGAATCAGATGAGGATATTTTTAATGAAAATTAAATTGCTACCTTTGTCTTAATTTAGAAGCACCACATCCAAAGACAGAGGTTTTACTGAGCCATCCAGATACTATAAACACTTGTTTCTAGTGATACCTAATTATGACAAGGTTGTTGAGGAATCTGAAGAAGGGAAAGATGACAGGTGATCAGTTGGAAGGTGAAATATATGAGAAACACAGAATGTCTCTGGATTATTTACTTTGTTCCTAATACAAATCTAGGGAGAAAGAAAAAGTGGGGCATTTTGAAATCTGGTAATATCAAGAAAGATATATGATTCAATGAATCAAGAAGGGCATATTATTCAGTGAATTTGCTTACAGTTTGTCTCAAATGTTGACATTTAACTCCTAGGCAGTATCATTATGTTTGTTTTTTTTTTTTTTCAGAGTAAAATTCATATTCCATGACTGAGCTAATATGTTTACCTGTTACAAACATTAGTGCCTATGGTAATACCCTGAGTAAAAAATTCTTTTTATACACATAATAGGGGGTATTTCCATAGTCTTCTGAGACTATGGAAAGTCATGCAGTATTTTGGAATTTGACGACAAAAAGCATAGAAATATTAATCCAGTCTCCTAGAACACAGATTGACTTTGAAAACCTAGCTTACCTAGACCAAAGTTCATTCTGTTACTGTTATTAAGACACCAAGTATTTCAATAAGCTTCCTAATTAATGTATTCTCTAAGCTTAGTAACCTGACTTTCACTGTGGACCAGTACCTCTTCTATAACCTACCTCTTGCTCCCGTTTTGTTAAAGGTTAATAATTACAATAATGAAGCAATTAGTTATTTATGCAATCATAATTGACAGAAATTATCAGCAGAAGAATCTGCCCAGAAGCAATGATTAGGTTATGAAAATGTTAAGGAATATTGAAACCAGTCACTATTTTTGATATTTAAGAACTACCATTTCCACTCTTAATCGTGATGACCTCTTGAAAAAGTATTTATGCAAAATAATCCTATTGGACTGTAATATTTACGTATGTATGTATGTATGTATGTATTGGTACTGGGAATCGAACTCAGGGCCTCGTGCTTACCAGGCAGGCGCTGTCCTGCTGAGCTTCCTCCCTGACCCTGGCCAGTAATTCTTATATCAATAGCATATGTAAGTAAGTGTTAGGGGAAGATCCAGAGATTATCTGAAGGGAAAAAAGAAGCGTTAGGAGAAGTTATCACAGTGAGAAGAAATAGGATGTTGTCTTGGCTGTCTTTCAGACACCCAGTTTACAAAGTTGGGTGAGTTTTTTTGATTATTTTCATCTTGATTACTTCTCACATTTTAGGTGCTGTGAAAGAGGGTACTTCAGGTTAAGATCCCATATTCTTTATACCAGACTGTAAAGAATATAGGGATATATATATGGATAGCAGATTGTTTGGTGATTGTTTTATTAATAAAACATAGATTTAACTAATGTTAAACAAACAAGACAAAAGTCAAATTACAATCTCTTTATATGTAATATAGTTAAGAACTTTCTGTGTAAGTTAGGCAGTAATTTTTATCAGTACAGTATCATTTTAATTACATTTCAACAGCTTTATTGAGATCAAATTATAATAAAACTCACCTTTTCAAGTGTACATTTAAAGCCTTTTGGGTATATTTCCAAAGGTACACAAACACCACTGCAACCTCATTGCAGAACATGTTCATTGCCTTTCTCCCCCAACCTGCACATAGGTTTCTCCTCTTTTCCTCATCCTTAATCGCTGCCCAGCTACTACTCTACTTTCTCTGTAAGGACTTGCCTGTTCTGGGAATTTCATATAAATAAAATCATACATTATATTGTCTTCTTGGTTGGTCTCATTTAACATGTTTCATGGTTGGTATTGTTACTTCATTACTTCTTATGGTCAACCAGTATTCCATAAGTTGGATGACATTGGGGTGTTTTCACTATTAATGATGCTCTAAATATGCATGTATGAGTTTTTGTATGGAGATGCTTTGAGTAAAATGTTCTGTTGGGTAAGTACCTAGGAGTAGGATTTCTGGGTTATGTGGTAACTGTGTCTTTTTTGAGCATTGATAAGTTATCTCCCAAAGTGGTAGGATAGTATTATATTCCCATAAGCTATGTTCAAAGTTACAGTCTCTCTACATTTTTATCAACATTTGCTATTATGTTCAAAGTTACAGTCTCGTCACATTTTTATCTACATTTGCTATTATTAGTCTTTTTTTTTTTAACTATTGCCATGCTGGTAGATATGCAGTAGTTTCTCACTATCAATTTCTATTTCCCTAATGACTATCAATTTCTATTTCCCTAATGACTAGTTATCTTTAGTATCTTTTTTAGCGATTTTCGGTCATTTATATATTTTCTTTTGGGAAAACTACTTTTCCCATTTAAAATCAGGCTAATAATCTCTTGTTGAGTGGTATAAGGTCTTTATATAGGCTGGATACCAGTCGTTTATCATGTATTGATTTCCAAATGTTTTCTTTCATTCTGTGGGTTGTCATTTTAATGTTTTACTAGCATTCTTTGAAGCTCAAAGAGTTTTAAATTTTAAATCCAATAGATCTACTGTTGTTTTGATTGCTTATGCTTATAAGTTATTGTTGCTGAATCCCAGGTCACAAACATGCACTTTTATGTTTTCTTTTAAGAGAAATAATTTTGACTCTTACATTTAGATCTGTGTTTTATATTCATTTTATGTTTCTAATGGCTTGAAGTAAGAATTCTTTTGTGTGTACCTAGCTTTGTTTTATTTTTTCAGAGTTAAAGAATTGAGACACAAATACAATACCTCTTGACTGTGATAACCATTGCTACTCTCTTTGTGAATTATTCTTTCCTGGTTTTAGGGTTATACGTGTACTGTTTTCATCTGATGACCTTATACTCACCTACACTCTTATCAAATACTGCATTTCTACCTCTGTTTCATTTATTGGAGTCTGAACAAGCAGTACTTAATGTATGCAGTTTGAATCAATTTTTTCAATCAATTTGTTCTTTCCCTTAATTTCAATCTTACCTCTTCAGCTACAGTATAGAGAATGCCAAGAACTTCTAAGTCTCTATCAGAAATACTTATCAGAACAGCAGGAGAAACTCACCATGTCTCTCTCAGAACTTAGTACTGCTAGGATGCAAGAGCAACAGGTAAGCATCTTTATTCTTACCGTTTCTTACCTTTAATGAATCAGAAAGATGTCAGAAATGTCATTTGCCTTTCAAGTTAGTTGTCTCACAGTATATAGTATTTTCATAAAATATAGAAATACAAAATGTGACTGAGTTGTTGTCTTTTGCTCTTTATTTTTCCTCTGCTGTGCCTGGGACCAGCAGTCAGGAATGAGAACTTGAAGCAGCCTGTAGGTTAGTGGGGATCTCGGTTTGAACACAGCAGAAATGATAAAGAAAATACACTGCATGTTGCTTAATAAGGAAAATCAAATGGACTATTTGTTACTCATTGCCTCTTTGGAAAGCACTAAAAAGGCTTTTCTAATTTATGTTTGTAATTCTTAGAATAAAAGTGACTAGATGATGTATCAAAAATTTAACTGGAAAAAATTGGCACATTCTACATATATGAAGTATGATTGAAAAGTACTGCATGTATTTAAATATAAATTTTTTAAAATTATTGCAGTAAAAGACACATTGCCATTAATCTCCTTCAAAATATTTTTTGTTTTGAACACTTACTCATTACTTGCCTCTTTCTGAAGTTGTTCTAGAATTCCTTTTTCATGAGTGCTTTTTGTTATGCTGTCTTGGCTGCCTTGATGTTGTAATTCAATTAAAGATATCTAACTTTCATGGTCATTTTGACTTTGGGGAAGAGCCAGAAGTCACATGATGCCCAGTCCAATGATTAAGGTGGTTGAGGGTACATTGTAGGTAATGTTTTTATAAGCCTGCCTTTCTGTTAGATGGCACTCAGCATTATATTATTTTTTATCACATCTCATAAGAATATAAAAGAGGACTTTCAGAACTGGTAAGAAAGTGGCAAGAAACGTAAGAGTTGATGGCAATGTGTATTTTACTATAGTACATTTTTACAATTTAAACAGTTGCCATATTTTTTGTTGATCTCTTCTATGTTATGTATTAATTACATAGGCATATGAGTGCTTATATATAAGAAGAGAGACTCACACATATCACCAGATAATATAATTAAATGAATAATCAGAGCTGCCATTTGTGATGTGAACAAGCTCTGAAGATACTTCTTGCTCCCTAGGAACTGATACTTGGTATCTTTTCATATCCATTTGAGTTTAAATCTTCAAATAGATTATTTTTCCTTGCCATTTTGAAGTTTTGAAGGTACTCCTAGCCTATTGCTTTTGGGCAGGCTAAAGAAAATTGTGGTATGAAGATCACATTTCTGGTCATTGGTTTCATATTTCTGCTTACTCTTGAATGACATAGGTGCTTGAAAAGGGCACAGAACTGAAGACAAAGGCATGGAACAGGAGACTGAGGAAATTTTGATTGAATCTTACCATTTTAAAAATATATAGTGATAGTCAAGAAGTAGTCAATGAAGGAAAAGAAACACAAAAAATAAGCAAACCAAAAGAAAAATAAATCAACAAACAGAAGAAATAGTCATGGGCAGGAGGTGCTAAAGACATTTAGATAAGTAGGTATAACCCTTTTTCTATCTGCTTCTGAAATTGAGGAGAAATAAAACTCTGAGTTGTTTGTGATTTAAATTTAGGCTAGTGATTTTAGGTTTCACTGGAGACCAATCATAGTTAACATTCTTTCTTAGCCTTAACCTTGAGACACAAAACTGAAGTGAAATGAAAATGTTGGTGTTATGGCTTGTGTGTGAGTGTCCTCCCGAAACCTCATGTGACCATAGGTAGGGTTTTTCTAAAGAGGCTGGATCTAGGGTATGTGACACTGGGGTTGATTCATGATGCAGTGGTAGTATTAAGGATGCTAAGAATAAAGGTGTATGATTACTAAATTAGTCCACTAGCACAGGTAGAATATGAATTAGACAGAAAGAAGCTACTATGGTTGCTTTAGCTTAGTGCTTTCAACTTTCTGTCTGTTCACCATGAAATGTTTCTCCTCTGCAATGCCCTGCTGTCATGCTCCGCTTTATTGGAGCTAGCCAATTATTCTCTGAAACCTTTACAAACTGTGAGCCAAAATAAACCTTTCTCCCCTTAACTTTGGGTGTTGGGTATTTTGTATCAGCAATGAGAAAAATAACTAAAACAGAATTTGGTCCTAAGAGTGAGGTCATTACTGTACCTGATCATGTGGTTCAGGAGCCTTTGGAACCGACTTGGGGTAAGAGTTTGGAATGGTTTGGAGATGCTTACTGAAAGAGCAGCCCTGGAAAGCATTAGGCTGTACTGGATGGGAGATTCTTGTCAGAGTTTGGGAGACCAGAATGCTGATAAAAATGCAGCCAGTCAAGACCAGACTCTGGGCTGGGGGTTTGGCTCAGTGGCTTAAGTGCCTGTCTGGCAGGTGTGAGGTTGTGAGTTCAATCCCCGGTGCCACAAAAAAAAAAAAAAAAAAAAAAAAAAAAAAAAAAAAAAAAAAAAAAAAAAAAAAAAAAAAAAAAAAAAAAAAGGCCAGACTCAGGAGGTTTCTGCTGGAAAGAAGAACTGTACTGGCTATTGGACTGTAGATGATATGTGTTATGCGTTGGCAGAAAGTTTGTCTCCATTTTGCTCATGTCTAGAGATTTTGCCTGAGAGTGAGATTAAAGGTAGTTGACTAATTATTCTGGCAGAATAAATTTCACGACACTCTTGGTATGGCTATAATTAGGGGATTTTAGTCAGATCTGTGTTGAGAATCAAAAGCAAAAAACCCAATAGAGTGATTTAAAATATTTTGAGCTTGGCCAGAAAGGAAGCACCAGTAAAGCTATGGACTACAAAGTTATAGTAGAGGAGATTTTGATTGCTGAGAAGGAACAAGAGAATAGAAAAGATGGCCAGAGGGCATTGCAAGCAGTGGGTCCCCATCCTTTACAACCTCAAAACTGCAAAAGTGAAAACTGCCTTGAGAAGAGAGCCTGAGAGCACCATGCTCCAGGATGGTGGCAGCCTAGGGAAGTTGTTCCTTGGAACTTGACCCCTACAGCCAAGAGACACAGAAGATTAGCTCCTGCTCCAGCTAGCAGCAGCCTTGTCATTATCCATGTGGTGCTGCATTTAGGCACATACAGAATGCAAGTGTTGTGGGGTCAGGGAGGCTTCTATCCAGATTTCAGAAGAAGCCCTGGAGGCCAAGTGGTGTGCCCCTGAGAAGGCAATGTATGAAGCTGTGAGTGTGAAGCTAAAAGTACAGTGGAGACCACAGAAGTTTGTAGATTCAGAAGTTTTGATCAACAGGAAAACTGCAAGAAAGGAGCAGAGCCAGCCCCAGAGAGAAGCTATAGGAGATTTAACCTCCAGTAGTACCTTAGGGGCAGAGCCAACCAAGCTCTTGGGAGTTCACATCTTGCCACAGATTGCCTCAGATGCCAGACATGGAACTACAGGACCTACTGTTTGCCCTGCTGGATTTTGAACTTGCTTTGTTCCTGTCTTAGTTGCTTTTTCTTGTTGCTGAGACAAAATACCTGAAACCCAAAGTTAAAGAAGGAAAAGTTTATTTTGGCTCACAGTTTGTAGAGATTTTAGTCCATAAACAGCTGGCTCCAAGGCAGGGTGGCATATCAGACTGCCATCTCAGAGGAGAAACAGTTCAGGGTGGGCAGAAGGTAGCAAAGCAAGCAATGGACCTTAACAGCTTCTTTCTCCCCTTTTTATACTCTATCTTGGTTATCAGGAGTAGAGCAGTGGCAAACCAATCTGTGGAGAGATTTGGTAACCATACACCCTTAATCTTAGCATCATACACATTAATCTTAGCATCACACACTCTAGAGTCAGTCAACTTTGAAAAAGCCCCAACTATGACCACATGAGGCTATAGGGGGACATCTAGACACAAACCATAACTGTTCCCATTCATTTCTGTCCTTCTCTTTGTACCTTTTGGAATAGAAATGTCTATCTTGTGTCATTGAAATGCTGGATATGTTTTTCTTTTCATTTGCATAGGGGTTTGCAGCTAAATGTTTGCCTTAAATCTCAGAGAAGACTTTAGACTTGGACTTTTCAGCAATGCTGAAACTGTTAGAACTTCGGAAGCTCTTAGAGATGGACTAACTGCCTTTTGTGTAAAAGGATCTGCATGAGTCTTTGGAGGGGCCAGAAGCAGAATTTTATGGTTTATGTCTAGATGTCCCCCCAAATCCTCATGTGACAATAGGTGGGGCTTTTCAGAGGTGGTTGGATCTAGAGTAGAGTGTGTGGCACTGGGATTGATTCATTGTGTAGTAGTAGGATTAGGGACACTAAGATTAAGGATATGTGATTACTAAATTAGTCCACTGATTGGTTTGACATGCACCCCAAGCCAAGTAGCCTAGACAGACTATAAATAGGGCAAAAAAAAAAAAAAAAAAAAAAAAAAAAAAAAAAAAAAAAAAAAAAAAAAAAAAAAAAAAAAGGAAAAAGAGAAAAATAGGGCAGAAGGAAGCTACTATGGTTTCTTGTAGCTTGGTACCTTCTGCTGTCTTCTGTTCACCATAAATTGTTTCTCCTCTGCGGAGCCTGTCTACCATGCCACTCTGCATTGGAACCAGCTGATTATGGACTGAAAGCTCTACAAACTGTGAACCCAAATAAACCTTTCCTCCTTTGTCTATGGGTATTGGGTGTTTTGTCTCAGCAATGAGAAAAGCAACTAAGACTGTAGTCCAGTTCTGTGTAGAAAGTATACCCTCAAAAAGTGATACTTTTGAAGTTTCATTTTGACCTAATCAAGGTACTATTGTTAAGCTATGTTTTCAGCAGGTGCCTAGTGATCAAGTTTTAAATTATATCTTACGATAAATGGAAATGAAACCAAGAATTAAAGGCCATTGATGCCATTTAAACCAAGAGAAATAAAATAAGTCTGTTTTTTAATATCAAAAGGAGATAGTGACTTTATTTCCTGTGTTCTATGGTTTGTTCTTTGTGATGACTTCTCTAAACTGTATGAAGATAAGTACCTTCTCTTCTTTTTTCAAGGGAATCGGTAAATTTAGCGAAGCCTGCTTCATTTCAGGAAGGATACCATTGTGCTGACTCTGCCCCTAAATGTCTCCCATTCTTCTGCTGTAAAGTTACATGCACATGTGCCCACAAATGGACTGTACCTATCTGTATGAAGCATCTTTCATACTTTTTTATACTCATTGTGTATTCATTTGTCTCGTTTATTGTAGGTTTTTCCCCACTGATTCATTTTTTTTATTTATTTATTTAAAACAAAACAATGAACATGATACAAGACTTCAAAACAAGATAAAAAAATATGGAATGCTTCACAGATTTGCATGTCATTCTTGCGCAGGGGCCATGCTAATCTTCTCTGTGTCGTACCAATTTTAGTATATGTGCTACCGAAGCGAAGCACTATTGTAGTTTTTTTTTTTTAAGCAATCATCCTGTTGATGTTTGTGTACCCAGAATTTAACAAGGATTGGTACCACACATATTTTTAAGTTTTATTTTTATTTAACACATATTTATATGTGTACCATAACACATGTAATTTGATCCTCCATTTTACAAAGGAAGAATCTCAGAAACAGTATGAGTGATTTGTCAACTAATAGAGCTAGTGAGTTGTCAAAGCTAAAATAGGAACTCAGCAGTGTGGTTCTATATTTTTGTGAAGCAAGAAAGATAGGTTAAACTTGAGATAGCTAAAAAGTGTTGAAAATTTTCTTCAGATATCCTTATTTCATAACTAACTTTCCTTAGTCCTAATATGACATACAGGTTTTTGAACAGCAGAATACATACATACTAGGGATGAGAGAGAACTATTTCTTTCCTTGTGAGAAGACCATGTCAGGTAAAACATAAAATTTTATACTTCAAATAACAAATTTTAACTTCATGGCCAGATTTTGTGTTGAAGAATGGTAGTTCATATTTTATGAGGCATTTATTTGACTTTGAGAGATTTGTTTTGGGGTGTATGTGTATGTATGTGTGTGTAAGCTGGCATCTGCTCAGATTACATCCTGCAGGGTTTCCCACAGCTTTATTAAGTCTGTTTTTCTCCATTGTTTTATTAATTCCATACGCTAGTTTATTTTATATTTTGACTTCTGCTGTTTTCCTTGAAAATAAGATGCTCCATCTACAAGATACATTTTTTTTGTCTTGTTTGCTCCCTGTCCTCTCTCTTGCTTTTTCTCAAAGTTGAATGCATTCTTCATTCATTTTGTAATTCATTTTTACAAGTTCTTCATTATGGGTTCTGAGAGATATTCTTCACTTGTTCTGTTTAGATTGAAATATTTCATCGACTTGTGTGCATCACTTCATTATCTCATTTTAAGAAATCGTGCTTACCCATTGTATAATCTTAGTCTTGGATGTAGGAGGATATAATAATCACAGATGTGGCAAATGTATATATTAGAATATTATCATAGTTATTTTTGTATTATGAATCTAAACTTAAAGCCATCTCAAACTATAATGTTTATAACTTCTGATTTTGTCCTATTTGACACAATTTTTTAAAATGTATTTCTTCATTAATGTTTCTTTAGCATTTTGAATAACTTCTCCTATTCTAGTTTGAAAATGTTGGTGTACGAACCTACCTTACTATTTTTCTTAACCCTGCATTATTTTGGCAGGTAAATACAAAGAAGTAGCTTTAGACTTTCCTGGAATTTCTGTCTTTTCTTTAAAATGAGTAAATTATCACTTTTTAAGCTATGGACTACAATAGATATTGAAGAGTCAATGCTGTTCTGATTTGGTTAAGATACTTCTTACTGAAACATTTCATTTTCCCCATGGTTACTTATTCCATGTCTTTTAATATAGAACTGGGCCATGTACTGGTCAGGAATCTAAAAGATGCTAAATATAAATTATTGCCAAGTGCACATTTAATGTCTCTTAGTGATTTCTATCACTCTTCCTGTTGCTTTATTAAAAGAATTTTGATAGTGCTTGGGCTGCAGAACCTTGGAATTACTTCATATTCTATTTTCATTAATTGTTTTGCTTCAATTTCCTTTTAAGTACCAGCATACCGTCGTATATTAGTAAAGCTCCTTATCATTTTAGGTCTACTTTTGTTCTATGTATTTTACTGTGCTTTTAATGTGTACCATGTATATAATTTTTTCTAATTTAATATAAATTATATTTGAGTTATAGTACCACGTTGTTTTAACAAGCCGTAATTTTATTGACAGTCCAAGAAACTTTACAATACTTCTAATTAACAAAGAAAACAAATTTAAGGTGTCATGGTCTTTATGCTAAGCTCCTCAAAAAACAAAAGATCTATGACAAAAAAACAAAAATAGTATTAACAGTTATCTTCTTATCAGAAATAGTGGAAGACAGCAGCAGTGGGATGATGTATTAAAAAAAAAACTAGGGTACGGGACTTTTAGAAATTAAAACTATTGCTCAAAAAATGAAAGTGATATAAAGATGTTCTCAAATGAATTAGTTGCCAGTATATTGGCCTTACAATGAATCTTAATTGAAATCTGTTCAGATAAAAGGAAATAGCATAAAGCTGTGTCTTAAATTCACAGAGAAATAAAATGTATCAATAAAGGTGATTATGTATTTCTTTCTTGAATAATGTTAAGGATACTGAGTAAGACAATAATTAGAAACTATATTGGTGAGTTTATAAGATATAAAGATGCTCTGTGCATGTGTGTGCAGTTGTACAAAGGAGGGAAAGGAACTATATTTTAACACATTTCCTATATATTTCTGGAATTAAGTTAGTGGAAAGGAAATAAAACAGTCTATTCACAGATAATGTGATCCCTCTATGTAGAAAATCTAAAGATTAAATAAAAGCCCAACAAAGCTAATAAATGCAGAATACATGTTGTATATGGAAAAGTCAGTTCCATTTCTAGTTAGTACCATTGAGCAGTTAAAAAGGAGTATGTTTAACAAGTGTAAAACTTGTACAGTGAAAACTACAGAATATTGCTGAGAGAAAGTTTAAACAAATCTGAAGTAATGAAAATAAATTTCAAGTTCATGGATTATAGGTCTCAAATGTTAAAATGGCAGCTCTTCCAAAATTGATCCGTAGATTTTTTATGATCGCTATCAGAATTGAAGCAGATTTTGATAATTTTTTAGTGAAAACTGATAAAATAATCCTAAAATTTAGATGGAAATACAAAAAAATGAGAGTAGCCAAAACAATTTGAGAAAGATGAAGTGGAGGGCTGCCATTTATAATTTCAAAATTTCATTCTAGAGCTGTACAACAGTATGTAGAATTTTGAGGTGGCCCACATGACTTTTGCCCTCTACTGTTCTTACTCTGAGGACTGTGTTATGATACATAGTAAAAAAATTATCTATGTATACCTAATCTAATCATATAAGAAAAAAGCTTTTTCCAGTTGTGAGTGAAAGAGGCAGTCAGAGAAACTAGAGTTAGGGAAAGATTTCAACACATTATTGTTGGCTTTAAAAATAGAGGGGACTAAAAGCTAAGAATAGGTGGCCAATAGCAAAAAAAAAAACAAAAGAGTGAGGGAATGTAAGTCCTACAGCCATAAAAAAAAAAAAAAAACTATATTCTGTCAGCAATCTGACTGACCATGGAGAATTCATGAATAATTCCTAATTAGACCACAGCCTGCTGACAGCTTGAATTCAGTCTTTGAGAGACCAAGCAGAGAACCTAGCCAAACCTACCTGGGATTCTGACCACAAAATTGTGAGCTAATGAGTCTATATTATTTTAAGCCAATGCATTTGTGGTGGCTTATTATGCAGAAATAGACAACAAATACACATAGTATTCAAGACAGTATAGTACTGCCATAGGATGAACACATAAATCAGTGGAACAAAATGGAACAAAATCATGAATTCAGAAACACATATTTACAATTATGGTGAATGGAGTTTTTTTTTTTTTAAACAAAGGTGCTAAGGTATTGAAATGAGAGAAGGAACAATTTTTCAGCAAACATGATGCAACGGACACACACAAAAAGGATAAGTGATATATCCTTACTTCATAACATGCACAAAAATTAACTTCAGCATTATTCTAACATCCAGGGCACTTGCTTTGAAACTAACTTCAGATACTGATTTTTTTGCACCAATTTTTATAGCTAAATAATTTGCTTATCAATGTTTTATCATTATTAGATTTATCATAGTTATTTATTCGGGTCATCATTACACAAATTACCATTATTATAGATCAGTTGCTACCACCGCAAGAGAAGGAATCACCTTCTGTGTACTTTTTTGGCAATCACACATACCTAAACCGAATAATAATGATTACTTGTGAAATCTTTGATTCTTACCTGTATATTTGAAAAATGTAATTCTTATAGTTGTGTACTTACAGTTTTGGATTCTTCGTTGGTTAAAATATTTTGGAATTTTCTGTTATGGCTACCTCGTGTTCTGTTTAGGTATAAGGTGGTTCAATTATTTTAGTACAGTGGGCAGTAAAGATTTACACTGGTTTTTATTACTTTAATCTTACAAATTGTTCTTCCATATTCCTTTCTTTGCCAAAAGACTTCTAATAAATATCATGAAATCTAGTTAACTAACCTCAAATTATGGTAAGTAGATTCTCCTTAAAAAAGAAAATTCTTAAAGATTTAACTGCATAGTTCCCCCACCCCAGGATATTTTACAGGTTTTCTTTTTTTTAACGTTTCAGATTTTGGGAATTTGAAAATAAAATATCAACTTTGTCTTTATTATCTATTGTTCTAACATTCTACAATTGAGCTTGGTTTAGCTGAATGCCTTTTGCTGATCTTGCATGTAGTCACTCATGTAGCTGCATACAACTATGGAACATCTTGGCTATGACCCTGCCTTCACTGAGCCTCTCTTTTTCTTAGGCTCAAAGCCTCTTTCTGCATGTAGCCTCTGTACATAGGTCGTATAAAAAGGTACTAGACTTCTTTCCTGGAATCTCAGGGCTCCCAAATGCAAAAATGGAAGCATTGGGGTATTTAGGTAGAACAGGCCCACACCTGACAAAGCGTTGGTCAAAATGAATAATTTGGGGGGACTAAATTCAAGGAGAGAAAGGAACTACTGGTAGGTATAGTTTTTGGAGGCCAGAAGTGTAGCATATAGTCACAAACTATGTCACAGTCATTTTAATTTGTATTGCTGAGATAACTAGTGCAGTTGAACATCTTTTCACATGCATGTTGTCATTTTTCTTTTCATTGAAATACGTTTTTCAAGTTTTGCCCACTTTTCTTTTGGGCAATTTCTTTTCATATTAATTTGTAGAAATTCTTCATATAATCTGGATGTTAGTCTTTTGCTCACTGTATGTGTTACAAACATCTTTGAGCAGTTTATAACTTGTCTTTACTGTCTTTATGGTGTTATGGTGTTTTTGATAAATGGAAGTTTTTAATTTAATGGTAGTTGAATTTATCAATCTTTTACGGTTTGTGCTTTTTGAGTCCTTCCTTCCTCTAAGGCATAAAATATTCTTGTACATTGCCTTCTAAATGTTTTATAGTTTGAAACCAGCCATATAAATAGCCAGGGGAAGAATGTTCCTGACAGAAGGAGCAGCAAGTATCAATTGGAAGAAAGAGGCACTTAAAATTAGTGAAAGTGAAAAGCTGAAGAGGAACTCTTGGTTCAAAAAGAAACAATCTAAAATGAGGTATGGTTCTGAGAAGCTGAATATAATGTAAGGAAGGAGATTTCTTTGGCCTCTACACTTAGAACACTCTCAGGTATCTGATTTAATGACCATAGGCTAACATTTTACATTCTATGAATCTATATATCCTGCTTCTGTAGTGACAAATATGTACATATTTTTTGTTTATAAGTATTGTTTTTAGAATAAATCTGTAAACAAAGCTGGGATGATGCAATCTCTGAAAAGAATGCTAATTCCAAAATGATGCTATGAAAAAATGATTTGAGTTGTTAGAAGTTGGATACTTAATAGGAGTGTAAGGAGGTGTTGGGTATTAGTTTTGCTGAACTCTTGCGAGTTTCTAATTCTAAGAACAGTAACAAGTATTTCACCCAGTGTATGTCTGAAGGCAGAAGACAGCATGCCTTATTTTGGCAAGTTTTTTGAGAACATTTCTTGTCTGGAGTTAAAGATTTGGACCTGTTGGGATATCACCTGTGTCTAATTTGGACATCATATTGTAATTGCCACCTCCTTGTGCCTGTAACATACTAAATGTTCAAATGGAAGGAAGCACTTTGAGGTGTTGGGTTTATGCTTTGATGTTCTTTTTTTAACTCTTTGCCTCTTATCAGATTTACCCTCTTGGCTTCCGCTCGCTTCTCAAAAATTACATTAAAAAGCAGTAGAGAGTCCTTCAGGAACTATTTTGGTCTGTGTAACTAGGATGACTAATTGTCATCTTCTTTCATTAGTTCAAACAGTTGACTATAAAAATTCTTTTTCATTTTGATATTTTAACAGTTACGATTTTGAAAAGAATATATTTCCTTCCTTCTCTCTTTCCCTTTCTTTCTTTTTTCCTTCTCTCCTTTCTCTCTCCTTGCTTCCCTTCGTTGCTTATTAAGATTTTTTGAGGCCAGGCATGGTGGTGCACACCTTTAATCCCAGCACTTGGGAGGGTGAGGCAGGAGGATCTTTGTGAGTTGGAGACCAGCCTGGGCTACAAAGTAAGTTCAAGGCCAGCCCAAACTGCATAGTGAGACCCTGTCTCAAAAAATAGGGCCAGGGATTTAGCTCAGTAGCCTAAGCTCCTGCCTGGCAGGCACAAAGTTGTGAGTTGGATCCCCGGTATAAAAAAAAGAAAAAAGATTTTTTGATTTGGTTTTGTTTGTGTGACTAACTTCCATGACTTTCATAAAAAGTATCCAAGGTATATATACTTTCTAAAATATTTTAAATTATCCCACATCCTAAAAAAGGTTAATTTCAAAACAAATTATTGGATCTAAGATAGCCGTGGGATGGTTGACTACCCCACCTCCTCACCTCCCAGACCTAGGACGGCCGTGGGGTCATTGGCTGCCCCTCCTCCTCACCACACAGACCTAGGACAGTTGCAGGATCATCAGTTGCCCCTCCTCCTTGCCCCTGGACGTGGGACAGCAGGGCACTGGCTGCCCCACCTTCTCACCTCCTGGACCTCAGGCAGCTGCGGGATCGCAGGTCACCCTTCCCCCTCACCCAAAAGACCGATGCAGTCTACAATCAGCGACCCCTTCCACCACCTGCAGAACCTTGCTGGGCTAATGGGAGCCTCAGCAACACCTTACCCACACAGAGGACCTCAGCGGACTTGCAACAGTATGGTGAGTTTCTCCCTTAAATAGAAGACCTTCGTGGGTAAACAGGAGCAGTAGTGAACTCCCCATCAGCTGTAGGACCTTGGCAAGCCTGGCAAGAGTGTGAGTCCTTCCTCCATACAGAGAACACCAGGTGGGTTGAAGAGAGTGCCAATAAGGCCTCCCCCAACTTGGAGGAAATCAAAAGGACTTACAAGACAACCAGTGACACAGTAGGGTCCCAGCTGAGGCCAACACTATAGCCAGGTAGATCTGGCGGCCTGAAACATCCTGAATCAGCCGTAGTCGCAATAGGAACTAAGGGTTGACTTACATCAATACCCCTAGGCTAGTCTGCCTAGGAAGAATACAGGACTCACCCAACAGGCACTGGAGGAGGAATTCAGGTGACTGGCCCTCCCCTTCATTGCGGGACCCAACAATTGGACAAACAGCAACCACACAGTAGGATGCTAAGACACACACAATGGACAGTTGAGACTAGTAGGATTGAAAGACCAAATGTTAACCCGAAAGGTGAAAATGACAAAAAGGAAAAGCAAAATGCAATCTCAAACATCCAGTCCATCAGGAACAAGTACGGAAGACATCAACATAGAGGACATTAAAAGTCATGCACCTGAAATTTCTGAAAAGATAGCAAGTGAAATAAAAAAAACAAATTCATGAGGCTGTAGAGGAAATCAGATTAGAAATAATCTCTCACGTATAGAAAGAAATGACAACCTTAATAATGGAGTTGCTCAATGTAGCTAGAGAAGACATAGATAAAAAAGTACAGGAGCATGGGAAAATGATGGAAACCTTGAATGAACAATATAGAAATGAAGTAGAATGCATGAAACAAATTCAAAGAAATATCCAAGAAATAAAAAATTCTATTGAAAGCTGGCAAAACTGTTTGAATGAAGCTGAGGATAGAATTTCAGACCTTGAGGACAGGATCACAGCTAGCGATCATGAAAGGAAAGAGCTTTTAAAAATAAGGCAGTATGATGACAATTCAACAACTTCAAGATGATTCAAAGAGAAACAATATAATACTAATAGGCATCAATGAAGATGAAGGGGTCAATGCAAATGACATAGGAGAACTATTCACAGAAGTAATAGCAGAAAATTTCCCAAATATGGGAAAAGAATCTGATATACAGATAAGTGAGGCATATAGAATGCCAAACGGTCATAACCAAAATAAATCTACACCCAGATATATAATAATTAAGATCCCAGAAATTCAGCATAAAAACAATACTAAAAACTGTTAGAGAAAAGACACAACTCACCTATCAAGGAACACATATTAGAATCACGGCAAACTTCTCAGCACAAACCCTCAAGTCACGACGAGCTTGGAGTGAGGTATTTCAAGCCCTGAAAGAAAACAACTTTCAACCCAGATTGATGTACCCTGCAAAACTTTCTTTGAAAATTAATGGAGAAATAAGATACTTCCTGACAAAGAACAACTGAAGAAATTCGTGTCCACCAAAGCAACCCTAGAAAGAGCATTGAAAGACATACTAGTGAGAGGTAAAAATGACTACAACTTCCAGAACAGCAACAGAAACCACCAGAGAGGGCAAGCAAACAAGAGGAAAAGCAGAAAACCAAAAACAGAAAAATAACATGACAAAGTTGAGCCAGTACATATCAGTTATATCCATCAATGTAAATGACCTCAATTCACCTATTAAAAGAAATAAGTTGACAGAATAGATCAAGAAACAGGATCCAACAATATGCTGTATACAAGAAGCACATATGACTCAAAAGGAAACTCAGACTAAAAGTCAAAGGATGGAAAACAATATTCTATGCGACAGGAACCCAGAAGAAAGCAGGGGTAGCTATTCTGTTTGCAATTAATGTAAACTTCAAACCAAAAATGATCAAAAGAGATAAGGTCACTACATACCTGTTAGGGGAAAAATTTAAGAGGAAAAGATAGCAATCACAAATATATATGCAGCAAATACAGGAGCACCCAACTATATAAGACAAATACTAATAGACATGAAAAACCAAATATGTAATAACATAATTGTAACAAGGGACCTTAATACCCCATTGTCACAAAGAGATAGATCAACTAGACAAAAAATTGGCAAAGAAATAACAGAACTTAATCAAACCTGTGAACAAATGGACTTGGTAAACATTTACAGAGTGTTACATCCAGCATCAGAGTACACATTTTTCTCAGCTGCACATGGGTTGTTCTTTAAAATAGACCATATATTAACCCATAGAACATGCTTAAGTAAATGCAAAGGGATTGAAATTATCCCAAGCATATTATCCAATCATAGTACAATGAAATTGGAATTTAATGGCAAAAGAAACTGAAAAACCTACATAAATACATGGAAATTAAACAGCAACCTCTTTAACACCAATGAGTTATAGATTAAATTAAAGAAGAAGTGAAACAATACCTAAAATTCAATGAAAATGTAGTTACAAAATATGAAACTTGTGGGACTCAATGAAAGCCTTCCTAAGAGGGAAATATATAGCAATAAATTGTCATCAAGAAAACAATGAGCACAAATAAACAACCTAATGCTACACCTCAAAATTCTAGAAAAAAAAAAGAGCAAGTCAAACCCAAAGCTCACAGAAAAGAGGAAATTATAAAGATCAGAGCAGAAATTAATGCAATTGAGACTAAGAAAACAATACAAAGAATTAATGAATCAAAGAGCTGGTTCTTTGAGAGAATAAACAAAATTGATAAACCTCTAGCCAACCTTATCAAGAAAAGGAAAGGAAAACTCAAATTCATGCAATAAAGAATGGAAAGTGTGAAATTACTACAGATTCCATGGAAATTCAGAAGATCATGAATATCTATTTCAAAAATCTTTACTCACATAGGGTGGAAAACACAGAGGAAATGGACAAATTCCTAGAAACATATGAATTACCAAAACTGAATCAAGAAGTATAACAGTTTTGAGTAACCCAGTATCAGCTACTGAAATTGAAAATGTGATTAAAAACTTAACAACAAAGAAAAGCCCAGGTTCTGATGGATTCATAGCTGAATTCTACAAGAAATTTAGAGAAGACTTAATGCCAGTACTCCTCAAACTCTTCAATGAAATTGAAAGGGAAGCAGTCCTCCCTAACTCATTCCTGGAGGCAAGTATTACTCGGACACCAAACCCAGAGAAAGACCCAACCAAAATGGAGAACTATCAGCCAATCTCCCTAGTGAACATCAATGAAAAGATTCTTGATAAAATACTGGCAAATAGAACGCAGCAAATCATCAAGAAGATTATATATCATGACCAAGTGGTATTTATCCCAGGAATTAAGGGATGGTTTAACATGCACAAATCAATAAATGTAGTACGCCACATCAACAGAGTCAAAGACAAAAATCACATGATCATCTCAATAGATACAGAAAAAAACCTTTGATAAAGTCCAACATTCATTCATGATAAAAACCTTACAGAAACTTGGAATAGATGGTATCTACCTCAATGTGATAAAAGCCATTTATGATAAATCAACAACCAACATTATACTAAGTGGACAAAAACTGAAAGCTTTCACACTAAAATCAGGAACAAGACAAGGATGTCCATTATCATCACTCCTATTTAATACATTCTGGAAACATTAGCCAGAGCAATCACACAAGAGACAGAAATAAAAGAAATAAGGATAGGAAAGGAAGAAGTTAAATTATCACTATTTGCAGATGACATGATGCTCTATGTAGAAGACCCTAAATATCCTTTGAAAGACTTCTAGATGTAATAACCAAATTCAGTAATGTAGCTGGATACAAGGTCAACACTAAAAAATCAATAGCATTCTTATACACAAACAACAAACTCACTGAGAGAGAAATAAGTGAAACCACACTCTGCCCTGTAGCATCCAAAAAAATGAAATACTGGGGAATCAATCTAACAAAGGAAGTAAAAGATCTATACAGTGGAAATTACATTACTCTGATAAAAGAGGATTTCAGAAAATGGAAAGATAAGAGATGCTGGAATATAGCAACATGGGGAAGACAAGAAGGAAGGAAGTGGGTCCCCTGGACCCAGGAAGAATCGAAAACAAGAATCTAAAGCAAGAATTGAAGCCACAGAAAGAGTTAAAAAAAAACCACTTAAATGAAGAAGGCGGTACCTGGCAGCACCTATGCGTGGAGCGGGACCCACTGTATGAGAGGAGCTACTGGAAGCTGGGGATGCATGATCAAGGTACCAAGGTGGTGGCAGAGACCCTGGAGGTCTCTGCCAAGAGAGGCAGCATTGGAGGAGAGTGACAGTGGACGGGGGAGGACTGAAATAGCTGACAGTGAGTGCAGGGGACTTCATCCTCCCATGGGAAAAAGCGATTGGCTGGGAGCTATTTTGGAGTTGGGCTGGATGGGCCTGGGGTCGGAGCTGCTCCTGGCTTCCTTCAGCAGCTCCTAGCTGGGCACAGACCCATGGAAATGGCTTGGACTGAGCCCTGCCCCTGCGCGCATTCTGGGGGCCACTTCGGAGGATCCCTGCAGGTGACTGGCTTGGTCTGGAGATGGTGAATCCACGTGTGCTCCAGGGGTGTTAGTGGAAGATCCTGCTGGAGACCAGCCGAGGCTTGCAGGCAGTGGCCCTGCCCCTGTGTGCACTCTACCAGCCATCGGAGCCAACACAGGCTGGGGAATAGCAGCAGGCAGCCCCACACCAGCGTACCCAGTGGCAACCATCAGATATCCATAATCAGGACTGGTTAGAAGAACCAAACAGTCTCACTTCAGAGAAATTGCAGCCAATGTGACGAGTGCCTGGGTCCCTGGTACCCATTTGTCCAGAAGAACCCAGGAATATGTCAAGACAAAGAAGCAAAAGGCAGTCTCTGGCCTCCAATCCAAGCAGAGCAAGTCCAGGTGATGCAAACGCAGAAGAGATCAGCAGTCCCACAACTGAAGTTTCTGAGGTGATGGCAACTGAAGTAAAGAAACAACTTCATGAAGCTAGAAAACAAATTAGAACAGAAATACTAACTCAACTAGAAGAAGAAATGAAAAACCTAATGAAAGAATTGCTAGGCATCTCTAAAGGAGACATAGATGAAACAATGGAGCACAGAAAAATGAGGGAAACCTTGAATGAACAATACAAAAAAGATTTAGAATACATGAGACAGATTCAAAGAGATAACCAGGAAATCAAAAACTCCAATCAAAGTTGGCAAAACCACTTGAAAGAACTGAAATAGGCTTTCAGTCCTTGAAGACAGGTTTGCAGCTTGTGATCATGAAAGGAAAGGTCTCTTAAAAATAACAAGGAACCTGAAAGTAGCAATTCAACAGCTAAGACAACCCAAAGAAACTTAAGAATAAAAGGTGTGAGTAAAAAAGCAGGGGTCAATACAAATGAAATTAAAAGTCTATTTACAGAAATAATTTCAGAAAACTTCCCAAACATGGGAAAAGGAAGTGACTTTCAGATAAGTGAAGCATATAGAACTCTGGCTAATCATAACCAAAATAAATCTATACCCAGACATATAGTAATCAAGATCCCAGAAATTCAACACAAGAACAGAATATTAAAAGCTGTTAGAGAAAAGAAACAGATCACCTACAAAGGAAAACCATCAGAATCACAACAGACTTCTCAGCGCAAACCATCAGGTCAAGAAGAGCTTGGAGTGAAGTATTTCAAGTCCTGAAAGAAAAGAACTTCCAACCCAGATTAATGTACCCTGCAAAACTATCTTTGAAAATTAATGGAGAAACAAGATACTTCCATGACAAAGAACAACTGAAGGAATTTATGACCACCAAGCCAATCCTACAAAGAATACTGAAGGACATTTTAAAGAGAGATAAAAAAAGACCACAGCTCCAGAAACAGTGGCAGAGGGATATCACCGAGCAGGGCAGACAATTGAATAGAGAGGAAAAGTAGGCAGCCAACGGCAGGAAAATAGCATAGCACAGACGAGGCAGTGCATGTTGGCTTTTACCATTAACGTAGATGGCCTCAATCCACCAATAAAAAGAAACACAGGCAGAGTGCATCAGGAGACAGGATCCATCAATATGCCTTATACAAGAAACACATTACACTTGAAAGGGGGCTCATAGACTGAAAGTCAAAGGAGAGAGAACAGTGCTGTAAGTGACAGGGAACCAGAAAGAAGTGGGAGTAGCTTGCCCATTAGCTACATAGTGGGCAAGAAAGATATGGCATTTTTATCCAATGGAAAGCTACTCAGCTATAAAGAAAAATTATCTCAGGTCTCTTGTAGATAAATGGATACAACGTAAGATCACGTTCATGGATGAAATGACCCAGAACCACATGGGTGAACATCATGTTATCTCCCTAGTACAAGAAAACTAAAGGAGTTAGTAGGATTCAAAATATACAATACATATTGTAAAAATGAAAGGGGAGCAAGTGTCTAAAAAGGGCATGCAGTGGCCATTGTTAATGTATCATCAGAACTTGAGTCCTGTATTGTTTTCATTGAGCTGTTTAGTTTGGTCTTATTCTATTTCAATTTGCCTAATTTTATTATATTGGATGACATAGACAGCTGTTTCAAAGATAACAAAATACATTATGGTAGCCATGATTGATATCTGATCACCTTGTTTTGAAACCCTGTATTGCTTTCATTGTTTTATTTTGAGTGATTTTACCCTATTTTGGTTTGCTTGATTGTATTATAACTGATGATATAGGCAACTGCTTAGAAGATAACATGAGGCATTATAGTAATCAGTGTTGTTTTACTATGCATCGCTTCCATTGTTGTGTTTTTTTAGTGGTTTTATTTTGTACTGTTTTGTTTGATTATATTGTGCCTGATGATATGGGCAGTTATTTTGAAGATAACAAGAGGTATTATAAGGGAAAAGGAGGAAAGAAGGAAGGGAAAAGGAAAAAGACATACATTTGTATATAGGTATACATAAGATAGTTAAAATGAGTATACTACTAAATGCATTAGTTATTGAAAAAGAACAGTTAATATTCATATGATTAGATCAATTTTACATGTTTATATCTGTTAATCTAAACAACCCCTTTGAAGGTAATGATATGCAATATTACAACCGCTGTCAAATTCCAATCATCTCATTTTATAAACCTATAATGTTATTGTACTGGATTTGTTGTTGTTGTTTGTCTCTTTTGCTTTTTGTTTTTCTTTTCTGTGTCTTTTTTCTCTTAAATTAAAAAAAAAAGAAGAAAATGGAAAGATATTCCCTGTTTATGGATAGGAAGAACAAACATTATAAAAATGGCCATTCTCCCAAAATTATTATCCAGATTTAATGCAATCCCAATCAAAATACCACTTGCGTGCTTCACAGAGGTAGAGAAATCATTCCTAAAATTCATCTGGAACCAGAAGAAACCTAGAATACCAAAGGTAATTCTGGGCAACAGAGGTAAGGCAGTAGGCATCACAATCCTCGACTTTAAACTGTATTACAAAGCTACTGTGATAAAATCAGCACAGTACTGGAATCAAGACAGTCGTGAAGATCAGTGGAATAGATTAGAAGATACAGCCACAACTACAAACACACTCAGCCACCTCATCTTTGACAAAGGGGCCAAACATGTACACTGAAAGAAAGATAGCTTCTTTAATAAAAGTTGCTGGAAAAATTGGCTTTCCACATGCTGAAGAATGAAACTAGACCCATATCTATCACCATGCACTAAACTAAAGTCAAAATGGATCAAAGATCTAAATATTAAAATGGAAACACTAAATCTAGTGGAAGACAAGGTAAGTAGAAATCTTGAAGACATAGGGGTAGGCAACGAGTTTATGAACAAAATGCAAATCACATGGGAAGTACTGCAAAGAATCAACAACTTGGATCTCATGTTATTAAGAAGTTTTTGCACTTCAAAAGAAATCATCTATGAAAAGAAAACCCACAGAATGGGAAAGAATTTTAGTCAACTGTCCCTCAGACAGAGGACTTATATGCAGAACATATAAAGAGTTGAAAAACATCAGGCCTCCAAATTCAAAGACCCAATCCAAAAACGGGCATCTGAGATGAACACGCACTTCTCAGATGAGGAAATACCAATGGCAAATAAATACATGAAGAAATGCTCAACATCACTGGCCGTTTGAGAAATGCAAATTAAAACAACATTGAGATTCCACCTCACTTCAGAAATAGAGCTGACGTGGTGGCGCACACCTTTAATCCCAGCACACTCGGGAGGCTGAGGTAGGTGGAGTGTTGTAAGTTCGAGGCCAGCTTGGGCTACAACACGAGCACAAGGCCAGCCTGAGCCTACACAGTGCGACCCTACCTCAAAAAGCCAGGGCTGGGAGTTTGGCTCAGCGGCTTACACACCTGCCTGACAGGTAAGAGGTTGTGAGTTCAATCCCCAGTGCCACAAAAAAAAAAAAAAAAAAAAAAAAGAAGGAAGGAAGAAGGACTGGCTGCCATCAAGAAATCAACCAATAACAAATGCTGACAGGGCTGTGGGGAAAAGGAAACACTTCTTCACTGTTGGTGGGAGTGTAGACTGGTGTAGCCACTATGGAAATCAATGTGGAGATTCCTCAAAAAACTAGGATTGGAAGTCCCATTCAATCCAGCAATTCCCCTTCTGGGTATTCTCCCAGAAAAAATAAAAGTGTCATGTCACAGTGATATATGTGTACCCATGTTTATAGCAGCACAATTTGTAATAGCTAAATCTTGGAAATAACCAAAATGTACATCAACTGCAGAATGGATGAAAAAGATTTGGTGTTTTTATACAGTGGAATATTACTCAGCTATAAAGGATGATCTTGAGGCTTTTATAGGTAAATGGAGTCAACTTAAGTATACTCATAAGTGAAATAATCAGACTCACATTTGTAAATATCATACTGTCTCCCTAGTGTAAAAAATTAATAATAATAATAAAAATCTGAAAGAGTAATAATATCCAAAATGTACAAAAGATATTGTAATAATGACAGGGAAAGAAAGTGCTCAAAATTAAAGAACAACTGGGATGGGGAAATGAGAAATGGAAGAAAGGAAAAGATTATATGTATGTAGATATATACATATAACTATGCATGTATAAGTGTGCAAGATAGATAACTATACTATTAATTCTGTTAGTTCATCAAAAAGAATAGTTTGTGTTGTCATTATTTGATTGATCATTTTTTATGCCTAGATATTGTAAGTTGAACAACTAATTCTAAGATAACAATATGCAATATGTTAACTAGTATTGATTTCTTATTTTTTTTAAATTCTGTATTATTTCTACCCTTTTTTATGTTTTGCTTTTTAAAATTAAAAAAACAAATTATTGGTTTCTAGTTATGTAAAGCGTTATTTTATTATTTGGATTTTTTTTTAAATCTAGGGTACTTTGTAAATGTCTGTTCTGCAAATTTGTAACCTTGAGTTTTAGTGGCATACAGGTGAAACAGTTTGAAACAAGACAGTGTGTTCGTAAGTCAAGCACATCAAGGACATGACAAAGCACCTGACACAAAGTAGATATTGAGATTTCTCATGAAATCATCTTTTGTCATTACTCATGATGAAACTTGAGAGATTAATGTCTGAATAATAGTAAAAGAGTCCGATATTGTTTTCAGTAATGTACTTTTATGTGGTTTACTTCATCCATTTGCTAGACTTTTTTGAGACTAGCCTCTGTTGCTAGGGATTTTTAAAAATAACACCAGTTCTCTTCTAGTAGGCCCTTTTTTATAATTCTAAATATTACCTTCCATCTGGAATGCCATTTAATCCTAAGGGAAGGACACTTGTATTCCAGCGAGTGCTATAGCAAACTGCTTTGAATAAACATATCCTTTTATTGTGCCTTCTTATAAGTGGGGTCTAATATGGAAACTTATGCTTCAGATTTTACCAATAAGGCAAAGACAGCTGGTCATATATCAGATGTTGAGCTGCTGCCATCAGCAGTACCTCCTTGCTGCCATTACTCACAGTTGTAAGTGATACATGACTCTGTATTGAAAAGGCAGAGATGATTGTAAGGTTGTCGTCTTGATTAGTCAGCTTCATGTTACTATAACAAAATGCCTGAAGCAATTAACACTCCTTCAGTCTCCTTCAAAGGGATATCCCCAGCGGCTTAAGACTGCAGGGGGAAAAAGAATGAACAGAGCATTAGTGACTTTTGGGAATAATATCCAAAGGTCTAACTTCTTTTATATGAAGGACAGAGGAAAAAGAGATAGTTAAAAAAAAAGAAAAGGAAATAGAAGTATAATCAGTTCTCAAGAGAAAAACAAGTGCCTCTGTCAAGTGTACTTTTGAGAGGTAAATTTTCCTTTTTAAAATCTTGGAAACATTTGTAAATTTATACTCAAGACTGTCAGCTTAAAGAGTAAAACAAAGTTGTCTTGAATATAAGGTACTAAAGCTTTCTCTAGCAGAGAATTCTATTTGCCTATTATTCATTTATCCAGCTATTATCCACCTTTCCATCCTAACTGAATGCCAGTCTTACTGAGAATAAGAGTCTCTAGCTACACAACCTGCATTACCCAACTATTTTCCAGACAGAATGGCACTAGAATACAGTTCTAGCCAATGAAAGTTGCTCCTTTGGCTCTTTATGAAATCTCATTTCGATTACAGAGACTGTGGTGGATTAATTAATGATCAGTTTGAGTGGGAACATTCAGCTGAATTATGTCAGCATAGTTGTGGGTGTGGAATTCTCACCTGAAGATTATTGTTGGAAGAGCATACAAAGGTAACAGGAATTTCCTGTTGATTTTCCTGGAGAAGCCTTGGTTGTTTTCTTTACCCATCTGTTCTTGTCAGAGGAGCTGAGGTCCTTACTGTTGCCAAGGATGGCTATTGTTCTCTTTGAGGGAGCTCTAGTCTTTGCTTTCATCTTGAACATTGACTTCATTGCAAGTTTCTCAGACTCTGACATAGATCCTTGAGCCTTTTGGCACAGGTTCTCTAGCCTTTAGCACCAGCCCTTGGGTTTTCGGCATAGATCCTTCAACCTCCCAATAGGACTTATGTGAGACATTGCTGTGGGCTCCAGACGTTCACCTGAACTTGGGAGGGGACATTGCTGCGGGATCCAGGCCCTTGGCTATATTTTTTGGGTCTTTAGTGTGTGGACAGATCTCTGCCCTGTTCTACATTTGACTTTGTGGGTGAATATTGTAAGATAAATCTTGTAAATTTATGTGTCCTGCCTTGAATCTGTTTCCTTGCACACCCTGACTTACAACAGAGATGGAGGGAGGAGTGGGTGTAAGGATCTCACTGTCATTCCTCTTTTTGTTCGTTCTCTTTTTCCTCTATCACAGACTGTTCTCAATCAGTGTTTTTTTGTTTTGTTTTTTTTACCTTCATGGGAAATTAGACAATATCTGGATACATTTTTGGTTGTTACAACTGGGGTTTGCTACTGACATCCAGCAGCTAGAAGTCAGACTAATTTATAGAAACCCTATTCAATGGAATACAGACCTGATATTGGAGATTGAGAAGCCTTTTGATGACTGTAAGATGGTCCACATCTGAGCTGAAAGATAATATTGATAACTTTGTAGAGCTGCTAAAAGAACCCCAGATTATGTGCTCCCAGACACCTCATTATAAGACAAAGCCAATGTATAATTTGAACCCAGTGGGTTTCTTTTTACCTTACATTATTTCTAATTATCTGACAGTATTTATCTGATAGTCATAAAGAATAAAATACAAATTGTCGTGAAGAGGCCATAGGCAGTGAAAAGAATAAGGAAAATCTTACTGAGATTTATCCGGGCAAAGAGGCACTGTGGAAAGTATACCTGGTGAGTAGAGAATTATACAATCTGGCAAAATATTAAACATTTCTGAGTACAGACATAAATTTGCCTATTGAGAGGTTAAAGATATCTTAAGAAGACTTGATAACATTTTGTGAGTCTCTTTAATGAGGCACTTTCCTGCCACAATTATAATGTATTCATGCCAGAACTTGATCACTTAAACATCCACTAGCTCTGTGGTTGTCTTGGATCATATATGAATTTAAAGTGCTTTGTCTTCTATTGCTGTGGCTACAGATGCATTGAAAGAAAGGTGATAGAAGTAAGCAACATCATGTGCATGTGAAAGACTAAGAGAATGCTGATTTGGCTCTTAGAGATCCTTTTCTGAGTACGAGTCAGTATCAAATCTAAAACACTGTGTCTAGCCCTGAAACCTGATTAAAATAATATTGTCATGTGAGATTACACCGTACTGTTTTAAGAGACAAAAGGAAACTTAAGAATGTGACCTAAGAAAATAAAGGTATATGTAGCAATAATGGACAGAAACAAAAAATGAAAAATTCAACATAGAAAAAGTTCATAACCATGAAATTGCCTTATACACTCGAGAAAGTGGCATTTCTTTATTATACCTGTCACAGCAGTGCTGTGTTCACCTAAATTATAGGTACTCTATAAACAGCTATTTGCAGGATACAGATAAGTTAATGCACTTGTAAATTTGCGCCTGTGACAGCCTGATTC
Source organism: Dasyprocta punctata (assembly GCA_004363535.1). Lineage (NCBI taxonomy): Eukaryota > Metazoa > Chordata > Mammalia > Rodentia > Dasyproctidae > Dasyprocta > Dasyprocta punctata. Next base: position 861 of record RJWM01005013.1, on the reverse strand, counting down.
TCATTGAAGAATTTAGAGGCTAAAACACACCCCCAAATTTTCTAACCTAGGAATTTCGATCCATTCTCTTTCTATTTTAGGAAATGGTATATTAGTAAAACATACAGATTCTACCCTAAAGCTCTTTAACCTAATTAAGCAAACCATAAATGTATACTGGATCTATCCACTAATAGCTCAAGGTTAGCATAAGTAAAATTAAACTGTTGATATCCTTCTCAAATCTGTAGCTATTTTATCTACTCAGCCAGTAATTGGCACTCTCATTCTTCCTATTTTTCAGGGAAAATGTCTTCATAATTAACTTCTCTTTTTCCTACCCCGGATTTACTCTATCATCAGTGTAGTCCATTTTTCGCACTAAAATGTGTAACTCCTACCATTTCTTACCACCTTCACCCTTCTCACCCTAATCTAGGTATACTTTTCACCTGGATTAACTCCTAGATGTTTACCCAAGTAAAGTGAAAATCTGTGTTCCCTTGAAAAACTGTATGTGCATGTTTACCTGGTTTTATTCACAGTCACTAAAAACCTGAAATAATGGAGATAATGGCTCTGCTCAGCAAGACAGGAAACACACTGTTGGTTTACAAACTAAATACAGGAATCTCAGAAGTATTATGCTAAGTGAAAGAAGCCAGACTCAACAGGTTATGTACTATATGAGTTCATTTATATGACAATCCAGAAAAGGAAAACTATGGAAACAACTTAGGAGCAAAGACAAGTGCTAAGGTTAGGGGAGAGGCTCCTTTTTGGTATGAGGGAATTATTTATAGAAACAAGTCAGCAGCAAAGGTTATAGTAGGTGCTAAGGTTAAGGGAGAGGTTGCTTACAAAGTAGAATGAGGTATTTTT